>JXSR01S003414.1:139263-152975 GCA_000969725.1 Ophiothrix spiculata
GAAGCTTATTTTTAACAGGGCTCCAAGATGTTTTTTAAATTCAGTTTTTGAATGCAGGAGAAAGACCGGAGTACCTGTCGAAAAACCTGCTGAAGCGGGACTCAAATCCGGAACCTCATATTTGGTGCAAGGCGAGGGAATCCGTTTTTAACTTTTAGTCACGACCAAATGTTTGGTCCTCCCGTTTTTTGGCCTGTGAGGGCAACACAACATTTTTTTTGCCTTATTGAGATGTACTTATGTTACATTCACAAATGTTATCAGTCATGTCTTACAAATATGTGTCAGGATCATTCATCATGTTCATGTTTGTACTAAGTATTTTCACTATCAGTCAAGCTGATGCCAAGCTGAAATACAAATTAACCCTAACTGATCATGTAACTTTTCTCATTTCTAGCCTATCTCCTCGAAAAGGGAAGGGTGCTGAAAAATGTGTGTTTTCACCAGGATTCGAACCAGTGACCTCCCGTTTCCCAAACGAGTCATACCCGTAGCAAGCCACCGCGGAGACGCTGCCCGGCCAGCGATTTGGTCCCTGCATATAACCCCCGTCTATGACGTATCGGGACTTAGCGCATTTTCATGATTTTCTAAAGTGAGATTTAGTGAGATCTGGTTCTGTTAGGGTTATGCAAACTTGTCAGAATAAATGGACATTCAAGGATGGAGGAAAATGCTACGTACAAGAATGATAAGGAAATTGCAATTTTCACTGTGCTCTCATTTTTTCTCAAACATAACTTTTGCATTTATGTATGTTAAATTTTGATGTACATAATAAAGACTTATCTTCTTCAAAATAGTTTTTTTATGAAGGGATAACAAAATGAATACAAGCTCCTGTACTTGATCAGAAAAAAACACAGATTTCAACAATTCTTTTTGGATTTCAAGCAAATCATAAGGTCACGATCAGTTTGTGAAAAATCTATTTTTTGGGAAATCTTTGTATTTTGTCGGCTTTGACTGTGCAGCCAAATACTTGTCTAAATAATAGTGGCACCCCTCGACCAGCTCAGCTATTCATGTTATGCTCTGTATGTAATGGTATGTTTAAGGGATCATTTGTTGTTACATGCAATCATCGTTGTCTGCGTTTAGCTAATGACAACAAGTCAAAATAGCATCATCCCTACAGGCAAAAGTCATTAGTTTATATACTTATATGCATGCATCAAACTGACACGAGCAGAGGCTTCTCATACAGAACACTCAGTTCAGTGTGACATACGATATGTAAGTATAGTATTGCAAAGTGATATTAGCCTTTAGAGATGATGTTATCAAAGGGTTTGATAGTAATGAGCTATCAGCAAGAAACCTAATGGGGTCCTCAGGGGAGCTGACTGGTAAAACTGTGATCAAACACACCGACGATTGACCAATATTTCATGCGCTGTTAGGCGCCGTTTTTTCACCGTTTTAAATGAAGCCTCATTTATGAATAATCTGCCGGTAATTATTATCACTTGTTGTGTTGTGTTTAGTCAGTGTAAACAGAACATTTTTACTTAAAAGCCTCTGGCGTTTTATAATTGCTGACATTTTTCACTCAGTTAATGAAGCATAGATGAATTTAAGACTTTCAACTCTTTAAAAATGTGATGCAAGTGAGCATTGATGCAAGTGAGCATTTAAAGCCAAACGTAGTTCAAGCAACAGAAATGTTTACCTGATGTTTTGTTTAAAAATTTTACCATGATTAAATTTTTCTCAAAAAAGAAAAGTGAACTTTCAGATGTCATATTATTAATATATGGAATGATTTATTATAGGAAGTGTGAAGAAAAGATCAGAATGTGTTGTCTGCACCTAAATTTGAATCATTTAAAAATAAGTATTCTGATCTGGTAACAAATTTAGCAGACATTTTCCATTTTAGAAATAAGGGTCATTACCTATGAATAAGTATTGTGTCAAGTTTGATTTGCATACGGTACATATTGATTCTAATTGCGAAAATATATCTGATAGTGTATAAAACTATATGATATTTTCATAAACTAAACCCTCCAGTAATTCACCGCTATTTCGACATCTCTTCAACGAAGCATAACATGGGCATGAAAATTTAGGGGGATGATGAGGAAAATATGAGCTTTCTTGTGGAACCTGAACCTTCAATTTGACTTCTGAAAGTGGTAGGTTGAAAAAGTGATCGGAATATGTGACCCGTCATATCGAAAGGTACCTTAAGGGTCCCAAAATGAAAAATGATTTTTTGGTCTCATCTGAAGGATTATATTTTAAGCTTTAAAATGACACCTGGCTTTTGGTAATTGGATATTCGATTGCAAAGTTCCATCCAAATTGGTAAAAGGCATCAGGCTGATTCAGACAACTATAGTTCTGAGAAAATCAAGTTTAAACTTTCTGTACTGGTAAAACTTAATGGAGAAAGGATTTTTATCTCGGTTTTTAAAACATTTGTCTTATGTTTTGGATTTTGGAACCTGATTAGTATGATAGAATACACTTCAAAGGTAACGTTTCTGATGAAATTAGAAATTCGACCTTGGATGTGTTTTTTGACTATGCTCAGCTTCAATGGCCTGTATCTCGTAATTTACTATGCCGACCTTAAGGTACCTTTCGTTATGACGGGTCACATATATACCTTTAATATTCTTTTATTTTTTGTCAACCTCATTTTCCATCTCTCTGTCGTACAGATGATATAAAGTCTGTATGTCACACAGGCAACTTCATCGCTAGTTTTAGGTGTACGGCCACTTCTGTGCGAGTCCTACTGTGAGTCGGGTCACCGTGGTTACCGTGGCAATTTGTCACATGTCTTTATCTATTAGTCGGGTGCTGAGATGTAGGGAAACATGACGACATGGCTACCATTAGGGACCAGCTTCCATCACGACTTCCATGAATTTGTCAACCAAGTCTTGCAATTCATGATGCCTGCATGGGATGGGATGGTCAAAAATATTTTCAAAAAATAGATATGAGTATGTTAGATATGAATGATCAGGTTTGGAAGTACTTCTTTAGTTGTTAAACCATTTTGCCATTTAAGGCCATTTTGTCTTCAAATCTGCAGATCATCAACTTCTAAATCAGCTAAAAGACAGTTAGGGGTGCACCATTAGATTTCCAAGGGGAGCAGGAAGTTGGGTTCGGGTTGATTGTTTTTTTCGAGCCCCATTCAGGAGCGTATTTTCCCCCCTAGAAATTACTGTTTTTCTGCCTATTCCATGTTTGAGGGGGTGGTTCTTCTTTCTGCCAGCCTAGTGGAGTGGATTTTTTTTCAAAAAAACTTCCTGCTAACCCCTGGAAATCTAATGGTGTGCCCCTTAGGTCATGAAGAAAATCTGTCCAAGGTTTTGCATTTGGAAGGACTGTTTTTCAGTTTGACATAATCATATTTTTTTGCCAAAATTTATTGTATTTTTTCCTTCTGATTTATAAGATATTATGGCTATCTTAGGTCAATTTCAACTTCCAGAAAGGAAAAAAGAATAATTTGCCTGTTGGAGCAACCAACCAACCCAACTTGAAAGGCCCCCCCCCCCAAGTCCACCTGCCTTTAAAACAATTTTACCTTTCCTGTGGTGCAATTTCTACATTATGAAATTATCATCTTGGTATCTTTATTCCTTTAAACCTGCTTCTATTCACCTATTCAGGTTTTACATAAAATATAAATGTAACAAACAATTTCTAGTTAAAAATGCCCTGATTTGGTTTTAAAATTTGTTAGATGTGTGATTGTAACAAATGTTAAGAGCAAACTCTGCCTCATCTATGCCTTTACTTGCCATAAATGAATTAAGCATTGCACAATGATTTAGCTCGATGTAGCGCTGCGTCTCTTCTGTCCACTACACGGAGATTGTGTGATCGAGTAATATTGACTGATTCCTGGGACTAACAATGATTGATCAGAAATGCCAAGATTACCTGTAAGTGACCTAATTTCATATTTTTCTTAGAGCAAAATGATCGGCACTCTAAATCATACAACCTCAGTATTGTCCGTGTCCTCCAGCCTCCAGAAAAAAAGAAAATATTTTGACGAAAAATCTGAAGACTTGCTAGATTTTGGTTCAAGTCCAAATACATCATAGACCGCAGTGTAGCTATATGGTCATGAAAATGCTGCCATTGCAGCACATGCTCGGTGGCTTGACATATAGTGATAATGGGATTTGGGCAGGAAGGATTCCAGTTTCAAATCCTGACAAAAAAAAACCCACAATTTTTATAAAGCATCCAAAATATATACATCCAAATTTTATGGTTGGCATCTAGTGTAATAGTGCCTACCCCTCTCCCGTCACGCAAATTCAAGTAATTTATAAGATAAAATGTAAAATCTGCTAGAACACACGCTAGCTATCCCGATTGGCACCTGACCTTTATAAATAAATAAAAGTAACTCTGTGACATACTTTCTGTATCTCATAAAAGATGTATGAGTGAGTGCTCCAATTGAAGTAAAACACAAGAAATAAAGATGTCACTAGGTAACCTATTTTTAAATGAGGTGCTTAGAAGATACAAATGAATCAAAATGAGAGCAAACCAAAATTACACTGTGTCTCAGATAAAACTGACTTTATTTCTAAACCCATGCTTACAAAATAAGGAACAGAAAAGAACACCATGTCTAAGTGAACCCAGTTTTAAATGAGGTGCTTATGAGATGATTCAAAATGAGAACGAACCAAAATTACACTGTGTCTCAGGTAAAAATGACTTTATTTTGTCAACCTATTTTTAAATGAGGTGCCTACAAGATACAAATGAATCAAAAAGAACGAACTGAAATTACACTGTGTCTCAGATAAAAGTGACTTTATTTGGTAACCTGTTTTCATTTGAGGTGCACAAGATACAAGTGAATGAGGGCAAACCAAAATTATACTGTGCCTCAGATAAAAGTGACTTTGTTTAGTAACCTGTTTTTAAATGAGGTGCTTACAAGATGCAAATGAATCAAAATGAGAACGAACTGAAATTACACTGTGTCTCAGATAAAATGACTTTATTTTTTCAACCTATTTTTAAATGAGGTGCTTACAAGATGCAAATTAATCAAAATGAGAAAAGTTCAATTTGAACCAAAAAGTACACACAACTTTATTTGTCAATATTCTTCTAAACCAGGGGCTTACAAAATACAAATGAATCAATGAGAATGAAACAAAATTACATTGTGTTTCAGATAAAAGTGTCTTTATTTTGTCAACCTATTTTTAAATGAGATGTTTGCATGGTACAAATGAATCAGAATGAGAGACTGAAACAAAAAGTACACTGTGTCTCAGGGAAAAAAAGCGATTTTATTTGTTAACCTATTTTTAAGTCAGGTCTTACAAGATACAAATAAAGCAAAATGAGGGCGAACAGAAATTACACTGTGTCTCAGGAAAAAAGTCACTTTATTTGTTATGTATTTTTAAATGAGGTGCTTACAAGATACCTAGGGAGTAACACCCAAAATTTTGGGTAAAACGGCAACAAGAAATCATTTGATTGTGTCCTTCCTATATGGTAGCAGAAGGGGCGTGCGCCCCCCGTAAAATTGGCAAAATCCTACAAAATCAGCCTAATTTGGTCAATTTTTTGTTATAAAAGCTGAAAAACACACCCTCCGCCCCCGTAAAATTAAGATCCTAGATCCGCAACTGGCATAAGGATTGCGAAGGCTGCTGAAAAAAATCAATTTCAGCAAATTATTTTCACCTCTAGTGTAAAATGAAGTTTGCTGCATTTACGGCTGTATAGGGATGAATGAACACACATGTGAAATCATATATTCCTCTGCATGTTAGTATTACTTCTAACAAAATTTAAATTGTAAGTAAAAATGAAAAAGTAGAAATAAGATGACTACATGAATTGACCTACATTTAGGAAAGTAACAAATAAATGCTAAAATAAACACCTAAAGGATCGGCTATTCGTGTTAAATTAAGAATATTTTCTCTTTTTGTTTTTGGTTTTTAGAGCAGAAATTGATTTCAACTAATGTACTTTGCAATTCAGGGTGAGTTTTCAGAACAATTATACAGTGCCCTCTAAAATGCTTTTTAAAAGGAGTTTTCAGAGGTTGACATTATGGTATAGGCTTTGATTCAAATTATTTGCAGACAGAATAAATAACAAAAAGATCGTCTATTCATTTTATTCATAGACTTTCCCCTCCCCAAGTTGTTTTGCTTTCTTCAGTCTTTCTGCAGTCCACATTTTGTTGTTTATCCTGGCACTGCTACTGCTGGCTTATTGATATTTAAAAAATGAAACAGCCCAGCCTGATTTGGCCAACTTTTTTTCAAACTTTTTTGAGATTTTGATACCAAAAGTTTTCTGAATATTTTTATTGTTACTCCTGTGAAATTATATGGCTAAATCATGTTATAAATGAAAATGATATCTAACGAAAATGAGATTATCTACACAGTTAAAGCAATACTATAAAATGTTAAAAATGAAGCGCCCCCTGTCACCCATGACCTTTGATTTTTTTAGCTTATTTGGTTTGTTTTGGGTAGATATTGATACCCTCCAAACGATTTGGCTTAAATATGCTTTTATGTTATGCCCATTTGTTGAATTAAATTCAGTATCCCAAATTTAATTCTACATGTATTAGTATAGGAAAGCATACATGTCCTTTTTTAACCATTTTTTGGTTGCAAAACAATGTTTTGACAGAATACACTTGTAAGCACTTTTAGATAGTCACATTCCTCCTTTTTTTGCTGTTTTTACTATAAACCTTTATGTACCACAACACACGCTTCGGTGTTAAGGTACTTTAATTATTTTTAAAATCAACAATAAACCACTTTTGATCAAAATCTTATAGTATTGCTTTAAGTATAGGCATCTATGACTTACAAATTGCATGTAAGACCAAAATGGTTTGACCAATTCAACTGAAATTTTAAATCCTATTTAGTGGTTGTCTTTCATATGAAAGGGAAACATTAATTTTCAAAATTCGGCTATGCATCTTTAAGTTGTAGCTTTAAAAAAGTAGAAGAATGATGACTACATAGATTGACCCACATATTTAGGAAAGCACAAAATAAGTGCTAGAATAAACAACAAAGCGATTGGCTATTCGTGTCAAATCAGGAATAGATTTTCTCCATTTGCTTGTGATTTTTAGAGCAGAAATTGATGTCGATGATGTAGCTAATGCAGCTTGCAATGCAGGACGAGTTTTTAGAATAATCGTACAGTGGCCTCAAACATGCTTCATGAATTTTTATAGTTTACTTTTAAAGCACTGGTACAGTTAGAATTAGATTCAAAACAGTTGTGCATTGTAGTGTGATCAGGAATATTTTCTTCATCTACTTCTGATCGTGATTTTTGGAGACAAAATAGATTTGGGGCAAAATTCAAGAATAATTTTATACAGTGACCTCAAACATTCTTGATGCGTTTTTACTGGGATGATGTAGCTAATGCAGCTTGCAATGCAGGTCGAGTTTTTAGAATAATCGTACAGTGGCCTCGAATATGCTTCATGCATTTTTATAGTTTACTTTAAAAGCACTGGTACAGTTACGATTAGATTCAAAACATTTGTAGATTGTAGAATGGGTTGCTATTCCTGTGATATCAGTAATATTTTCTCCATCTATACGATTTTTACAGCAGCTATTTATGTCAATAATTTATCTTGCAATTCAGGGCAAGTTTCAAAAAAAATAATTCTACAGTGGCCTCAAATATGGTTCATGAGTTTTTATAGGTTAGCTTTTTAAGTAAAACATAACTACAAGTACAGTTTTACAAGAACAATTCGCGAGTGGAACTGCCTCAGAAATGAACCAACAAATGCCACCTCAATCGAATTTTTCAAAGAACTTTGAAATGCCTGATTTAATTTTTTTGTCTTCACCAAGTCTGTGTGAGTTCGTCCAGAACCTTTTGCTCGTTTAAGTTGGTAATGCATTTTTATGTACTACTGACACAACGAAAGAAAGAAAGAATGAAAGAAATGGTGTTAATGACATTTTAAGATATTTGTACAATATAGAATAAACATCTTCAGGATTGGCTATTTGTGTCAAGTCAGGAATCATTTTCTGTTCTTGTGATTTTTAGAGCAGAAAGTGAATTCAACTATGTGTTTAATGCAGCTTGCAATTCAGGACGAGTTTTTAGAATAATTGTACAGTGGCCTCAAACATGCTTCATGAATTTTTATAGTTTACTTTAAAAGCAATGGTACAGTTAGAATTAGATTCAAAACATTAATTGTCATGTGAGTACAAGAAAGTGGTATCTGCAGTGGCTGCCTTATGTTATATTCATTAAACACCTTATCACTAGAATGTGAAAAATCACTCTAAATTTCACTCCCATATGTCAGTGGCTCTTGAAATGGTTCTTCAGGTGACACCGTCACCTGAAGAACCATTTCAAGAGCTAGAGCCACTGACCCAAGACTGGACATCATAAAGTGTGCAATAAAATTTATGACAAATGGCAGCTATTGCAGATACGACTTTCTTGCACTCACATGATGATTTGTTCATTGTAGAATGGGTGGCTATTCGTGTGATATCAGGAAAGTTTTGAGAGCTAAAAAATTAAAAACATGACAAAGTTCAGACTATGTCAACCGCAACTTCAGAGTAAAACACAGCCCGGTTAAAATTCAGGATGTTAGAGGTGTAGGTTCCTATTTTAGGATATGTATAATTTACTTTTAACTGATTGACCTTGACCTCTGAAATACATTGTGCAAGGTTTCAACCTTAGCTTGTGTCTTGTTTTCCCCTGAGAGGCAAAAGAAAGTATGCAACTCTGGGGATGAGGCTGTTATGTAAATACACAAGAAATGGAAAATAGGTATACCAATTAATTTTACATTTTTTTCTATATCTCTAAAACTATAAAGAATTGGTAGGTGAAATTTTAGATTAATAATCAGAAAAATATGGGCTTGTTATTTGGCATCAAAAAATATACTTCTTCGGGTTGAGTCCTGGGGGATGAGAATGTGATCGGAGCCTACACCTTTAACATTGGTTAAATGAAACCTAAACAATGCTTATTGAAATTATAAGTACCACTCGATCAAAACGCCATGATAGAAGCTGGTTGTGATGTCAGATTTCAACCAAATTTAGCAGATAAGCTTCACAGATTATAATCTTTTATATGTCCAAAATATAGAAGTTTCCAAGTTTGAGCTAGAAGTGGTGGGATACTAGATCTCAAAGTCCACCTCTCGACCGGGGATGGGGGTATTTGCATTTATAAGATATACGTATATGTGCCTGCCTTTGGGGTGCTTTTTCACAGTTTTTGGTATAGCGATGGGATGGTGTTTATTGCAGGTGAATGCACCCAATTTTTAAAAATTGGGTGTATTTTGAGATATATGCTCAAAAAGCACCCAATTTGGTTGTGTTTTTTGTCAAAATAGGTGTACTGATGGGTGGGTTTTTGAGCCAAAAATAGGTATAGATATGGGTCATATTGTCAAAGTCTGGCAAGCACATCCCTTTACATAATTTTTGAAGACCCCCCTCCCTTTTCTGTAATTCTAAACTTCAGCCACCCATATCTTGAAAATTGATTTTGCCGCAATGTTGTACCTTGCGAAGTGCAACAACACATTTGTAGATTTTAGAATAAACAGGGATTGATTATTTGTGTCAAGTCAGGAATCATTTCTCTGTGCTGGTGATTTTTAGAGCAGAAAATTAAAGTCAGTGATGTGTTAATGTGGCTTGCAATTCAGGACACATTTTTAGAATAATCGTACTCTGGCCTCAAATGTGCTGGATTTAAAGGTTTGAAATAAGGTTAGTTAAAATCAATAGTATATACAATTTTATAAAAAAGATTAGAAAAATTATAGACCTAAACCTCAGTTTAGGTGTTACGCCCAATATGATTGGTCTTTTTTATCGAAGGTTATGTTATATATCTGGAGGAAGATTTTGCTTAAACACAGCCTCTCGTTTGCAGAAAACAAATGTCCAAGGTGTGGTTGCATCGCAGAGTTATTAAATTTTGAAACATTGCCCATTTTGTTTTTACTTGAACTTGAACTTTAAAATGAGGGATTAAAAAATTGTGTTTTCTGCAATGTTAGTGCATATCTATGCATACAAAAGAATGTTTAAAATATATCAGTTTAATAAAATGTTTTATGGCTGGGGTAGACCTTCAACTAGCATAAACGGTTTTTTACTTTATTTCTCAAACTAATTGCATAAACCATATAAAAAACAAAACATTTTTAGAAGCATGTTTTTATCCTGAACATGATGGTGATATCGGTTTTTGACCAAAATTGTCAGTTTTGGCAAAAAATGTCAAAAAACATATTTTTGCCACAACAATTTCTGGAAAGCCTAACTAAAATTTGCATTCGTGAAATTTTGAACTTGTTTGCTTTTTGGAATCTAAAGACAAATGTCTGGGAAGGGTTTTCTCAAATTATCGATTTTTATCTTATTTTTTTGAAAAAATGCCAAAAATAGGTAAAGAGAGAACCAAACTTTGCTGTGGGTGTCAGGCCACCTACAGCAATCTAGAAAAATACATTGATATGATTTTCTCACCATATGAAGGTGACATTCTTTGCTATTTGGTACTAATTTTCAAGTAGATACCTTTGATAGAACAAACATTATGATACAACAGGTAGATAATTATATGTGATGACTAACCCGAAAAGGGGGACTTTGCGACAGAACACTTTTCGAGAAACTGACGAAAATAGGCAGCAAAAAATAAAGAAAATAATAAGAATTTCCAGCAGATTTTCTGTTGTAAAATTTGATCGCTTTGATTAATTTCAACAAGTAAGGTGTCATTTTAAAGCTTAAAAATGCTGCAACAGATGAAATGATAAAATCAAAATTAATATCAAGTCCCCCCTTTTTTTTGGGGGGGGGGGGGTGAGCCATCAAATATGTACTATAGGGCCTATGTCAAAAAGAAGAGGAAGAAGAAAAGAAAACAGTTAAATGGATTAACCCACATATAAATGCTATAATAAACCTAAGAGATTGACTATTCGTGTCAAATTTGGAATATTTTCTCCATGTGCCAGTGATATATAGAGCAGAAATTGATGTCATTGATGTAGCAAATGTAGCTTGCAATCCGGGGCAAGTTTCTAGAATAGTCGTACACTGGCCTCAAATATTGAGGTTTGATATAGATTGAAACAACTGTGTAAATACAATAATAGATTTTAGAAAAAGTATTTCAGAGAAAATGATGGTCAACTGAAGGTATTTTAAGTGCATTGTTTGCTGATGTGTTTTGCCATAGGAATTTTTGAACATTTTGACAAACTTTTCAGATTTTGATATATCTTTCAGAAAAAATGCTTGTATATGATGGTATATAGTAATTATTTAAAGGATGAAACTTCAACATCACTTAAAACATAATTTGTAGGAGACCAGAGGCATAGAATGTTGCTGTCAGTAAAATTTTAGGGATGATTTTCATATTGATGTATTTGTATAATTACAATATTGAAATGAGGGTAGATGTTATACACCAAAAAATTATGATTTTTTTCTTTTCAGATTTTGAAAACTATGACAAAAAAAATTGGGTGTTCCTTTGAATCCATTGATGGCTAAAAGCAAACCGTGTGCACCCCAACATCACCAGTGCCAGTTCCACCCAAATAAGTGAGGATAATAGACAGGGTCTATTGAAAATCTCTTACAAGGTATGTTTAAGTGATATTTAAGTTTCAACTTTCTTTTTAATTTCATATATCTGTTTGGATTTCTACTTTTTGTGTACTGACACCCTTGCGGTGTTTATACATTTTAGTCAAATGGGAGCAAGGAAAAAATTACCATTACAACATCAGTTCGGCGGAACTCACAATTCGGATACGTATCAGAATTCGGATACTCCATATCACATTTCTGATACACGTATCCGAATTTGGATTAAAAACAGCTGAAACAGGATATCAGCTGAAATGCATAATCAGCTTCGCCGCGCACCATACCAGTATGTATAAAAGTCAATAACAATATCATCATTTGTCATCTAAATTCTATCAAAATATTGGGCAAAATTATTTCTGTGATAAGAAGCTATCAGGACATGTTTCGAAGCTGTTCCGCTGGAATTGCACAGATGGAAATGACATTTCCACAGATACATTTATCATAAATGCAAGAAAGATGTTCTAAATGTACTTACCGGCTTGCGCTATCGATTTGTTTCCTGCGCCACGACAGGAGTATTATAATTCAGATACCCCTCCATATCCTTATTCGGATACGGGTATCACAATTTGGATACGAAATGTGCGTGGGTATCCGAAATTTGGATACGTAACCGAATTGTGAGTTCCACCGAACTGACATTGAATATTACTTGTTACAATGGATACTCTGTAACATGAATACGCATATAACCCATAAAATTGTGTTACTCGAAAGGAACTTAAACCACTATTGTTTTATTATATATTTTTAATTTTAAACATGATAGAAATAGTACGAAATCCGCTTGAGTCGAAAGAAAGTGAGTCCCTACTGTACATTTTACTTGCGTTCTCGAAGGATAACACAAAAAGTACAATCACCGTTATCTTATATAAGTATGTTCAAGTTTTAAAAATATTGATGTTTGAAAAACATCACAAAATGTACCCTCACTTGAAAATCAATGAATCTTGTGGATAGACCAATATTGCCAATTTCAAATATTTTAAGTAAATTTTTGAAGTAAATGCAGGAAAATGTGATATTTCAAGTTAGCGATTAGTCTTAATACAATATGTCATTGATTCATGTCTGTCCATGAGATTTTTCTATGCTTTTAGGCTATTAAGTACATTGTAAGATTACAGATGGCACATGCTATAAGTCAGAGCAGTACTAGTATATACAATGAATTTGATTTTTATTGGCTACGATCTCTTGCTTAACACAAAAGTACACTCTTGGCCCAGATGATTTCATGTTAAGGAGTTTATAACTGTATTATGTTTTTGCTATATCATACTTAAAAGGTCAATTAAAGCAATTTACAAGTATTACTTAACTAGTCAATCAATCAATCAATCAACCAATCAATCAGTCAAGTGATCAAATAAATAAATAAATACATCAGTAAGTAAGCAAGCAAGCAAGTAAGTAAATAAATAAATAAATAAATAAATAAATAAATAAAACAAGTTAAAAAGCGTATTTAAGCAAAATCACACATTGTAATATCTAACGCTGCATGATGCGATGATTTTGAGGGAGGATTTGTGGAGTAATTGTACAAGGGCTTTGACACCCAGGTAGGCTAATATCCTGTTTGAATGTCACATGTAATGAAATATCAAGCCAACACGATTGTTCCTGTCAAGCTTTTCCCGACTTGTAATTTCATTGAATGACATTTTTTTCTCCCCCTCGCTTTTTTTTCTTGATTTTTAAATGTCACATCGCTTCAATGCAGGGGTAAAAAGGTTTACCTGAATCCCGAATGGGCTTCCTTAATTAATGGGATTTTTCACAGAAAATCCCAAAACATGTGTCCGATTTTCGAACACGTTAAAGCATGTAAAAATGGTAACAATTCTGGTGCTCCCATTACCAGTTCCAGAATTGAAAATATTGAGTTATTTTTTGAGAAAAATCTCAAGACATGTAGGGTAATGATGCCAGTTTTCGGACACTGCCAGTTTTCGGACACTTTCGTATTTACGCTAGTTCAGCTTGCTTATCAGAACTCTTAGC
>JXSR01S003415.1:11789-22537 GCA_000969725.1 Ophiothrix spiculata
CAAGAACAGAGTGAATTCAACTCACTCTTAAAAGAGTGGCTACAGTGACCACTCTGTAAAAAGAGTGAAAATTTCACTCCAAAAAGAGTGAATTTCATTCTTATTTTAGAGTGAATTTCATTGTCAAAAAAGTGAAATTCACTCTGAAAAGAGTGAATTTCACTCTTATTGAGTGAAACTACTTTCACTCCAAGAA
This sequence comes from Ophiothrix spiculata, assembly GCA_000969725.1. Taxonomy (NCBI): domain Eukaryota; kingdom Metazoa; phylum Echinodermata; class Ophiuroidea; order Amphilepidida; family Ophiotrichidae; genus Ophiothrix; species Ophiothrix spiculata. The sequence goes on from JXSR01S003415.1 coordinate 11,986, forward strand.
CAGAGTGAATTCAACTCACTCTTAGAAGAGTGGCTACAGTGACCACTCTGTAAAAAGAGTGAAAATTTCCCTCCAAAAAGAGTGAATTTCACTCTTATTTTAGAGTGAATTTCACTCTCAAAAGAGTGAAATTCACTCTGAGTGAAACTACTTTCACTCCAAGAACAGAGTGAATTTTCACTCTTTTGAATTTAGAGAGTAGCCTCATCGATAAAATGATAAGAAATGACATTGCTATCTCCAGAAGATAGCATTGAATTGGTAAGATATAATATTGCTATCTCAAGAAGACAGCCTTATAATTAAATTGATACGATAATTATGATGTTGCTATCTCCAGAAGATAGCATTAAATTGATAAGATATGATGTTGCTAAACCAAGATAGCTTTAGCATCAACCTGTTGGGATATGGTATTACTAATCTAAGAAGATACCCGTAGCCTTAGCATTAAATTGAAAAGATATGATATTGATATCTCCAGAAGATAACCTTAGCAATAAATCGATACAATAGTAATGATATTGCTTTCTCCAGATGATAGCTGGAAAATTAAATTGGTTAGATATGATATTGCTATCTCCAGAAAATAGCATTAAATTTATAAGATAGCGGGTGTTCTCCAAGGTGACACCTTGGCCCCATTCATTTTCATCACAGTTCTTGATTATGTTATGCGCCATGCACTTGCAGATATCAGCAATGAAACAGGGATTCTGTTGGAGCCCAGAAGGAGCAGACGACATCCAGAAATCCGACTTCACGATCTTGATTTCGCCGATGACATTGCTCTCCTAGCATCATCTATTAACAAAGCAGAACTCCTGTTACAGAGTGTTGAGGCAGCATCAAATGCAGGTCTACACTTGAATGAGGGGAAAACTAAAACCTTTTGGTAAATATTCAATCGTCTGCCTGCGTTAAGACCATCAAAGGAGTTGAACTTGAAAAATGTACCTGAATTCAAATACCTTAGTTCATATATTCCGGATTCTTTTCATGACTTCAAATGTCGGAAAGCACAAGCATGGGTCGCCTGCAATAAACTCCACAAGATCTGGAAATCCTCACTAGATCGAAGGACTAAAATCAGATTCTTCAAAGCCTGTTTGGAAAGCATTCTGTTGTATGACTCAGAAACTTGGGCAGTCGTCAAGGAAATGGAAGATCGTATAAACGGGTGCTACATTCAACTTTTACAAAGAGTGCTCAACATCAGTTGGAAGGATCATTTTCCAAACACCATACACTCTTAGAAGGCCGGGATCAAATTTTTGATCCTTTTTCGGGATCATTTTATTTTGATCCTTTAAGGATCACTTTTGATCCTTTAAGGATCACTTTTGATCCTTTTGCGGATCAATATATACAAATGGATCAAATTCACCAGGATCATTTTTGATCCTTTTTTAGGATCATTTTATTTTGATCCTTTTTGATTACAATATCAAAGTTTTGATCCGTATTTCTGGATTACTTTGATACGGAAAGGATGAGCTCACATTTTGATACCGCGGTTGGATCCAACGTGATATTTTGTTTCATATGTGAGTACAACCCATAACCGCTGCATAGCGGGGAATGTATACAATGGTGTAACATGTATAAATACGTTGATTTCAACATACAGTCCCGTGGTCGAGTGGTTAGAGCGCTGGTCTCGTAATTACCAGCAGGTATAAGTGCGGCGTGGGTTCAAACCCTGCTAGGGTAACTTCAGCGTGATGTTTTTATGCAGATCTTTTTATAAGAAATATTTGATCCTTTTTACGGATCAAAAATTGTGATCCTTTTTTTGGGATCATTTTGATCCTTAAAGGATAAGCTCATATTTGATACCTAAAAAGGATCAAAATTGATCCTTTTTGTCTCATATTTGATACTTTCTTTCTAAGAGTGTAGTATACGGTGATATCCCTCCAATATCTTCAACAATCAGGCAACGCCGTTTATGTTTTGCTGGACACTGCATCCGCACCACCGACCAACCCATCTCCCATTTGATTTTCTGGACTCCTCCGTGTGGGAGGTCAGGCAGAGGTAGAAGTCCCCTTCAATGCACTGACACCATCAAGAACGATCTCAATCTAGATCTACAGGAGGTCCAGTATGTCGTGCATGGCAGGGAGATCTGGTTCGAACATGTAGCAAGTGCTTCTTCCATTCCGTCCACGGACGACCGATGATGATGATGATAAGATGTGATTTTGATATCATATCTTACTAATTTAATGCTATCTTCTGGAGATAGCAATATCATATCTTATCAATTTAATGCTATCTTCTGGAGATAGCAATATTATATCTTACCAATTTAATGCTATCTTCTGGAGATAATAATATCATATCTTATCAATTCTTCTGGAAATAGCAATATCGTATCTTATTAATTTAATGATATCTTCTGGAGATAGCAATATCACAATTATTGTATCACTTTGATGTGCCTTTATTTTTCAATATTGCTATTTTCAAATTTTCCAAACACAAAATGATCAATTTGTTATCTACATTATAAAGTGATGTTGCACATCTGCTATCCAGATTATGTTGTTTTCTTGGAAAAATTAAATATAGGTCTATTTTTCATTAAGAGTTCATGCTTTGATGTAAATCGCTTTATGAAATTCAAAGAATATTTTTTATTAAAGACTGCAAAACGAATTGGTATAAGATCTTTTTTCTTTTAAGTATTTTCCTCCTCATTTCACTCAGTGTATTGTTAACTAAATTTTTATTACAAAATCTGCAAATGCTAATGCTATATAAAGCATCTTGACCAAATTGGTTTATGGTAATAAAATTCCAACTATAACACTGAATATCAAAAATATATAATACAGGAAAATTTATATTTATGAGGATACAGTATTAAACAAGTGTTAGGTTATTAAGAAGTGTTGTTTAGATATCCAAGAGTCACATTTATGGCAGGTAAATTATGCTTTATTTGTTAAAATATAAATCATCAGGATTATAGATGTGAAATTTATAGCTCTACAAAGTAATCAAATAAATAACCTTTGGAACATTACATAAGAAAAATCGTGCCCAGCTCATGATGTGGCTGTTTTTTACGCACAATTTCACAGCAACGTTGTCAAACCTTTTCTGTATTGAAACTCACATTTGAGTTAAATTACCCATGTAATGGGAATATATCTTAATTGAAAAGTAAATCATTTGTCATGATTCATTTGGGGATATAATCCAAACTTCCGAAGGCATAATCTTGATTAGGTTACATATGGTTTGTCGCGAAGAGCTGATCACGTTTTACTTGTTTCTTGCAGTCGTACCTGTCATTTTTGATTTGCACTTGCTTCGAGATAAATTACACTTAACATTTGGTATTTGAATGTCAATTGTATTGGCCAGAATACAATTTCTTGTGTGAATTCATTAGGAAAACTGACGAAATAATTGCATGTAAATTATATTAGGGACCATTCACAAAACTTGTTAGGGGCCCTGTTGCAAACAGAATTAGCATGAAAAAAGGACCCCCACCCTTTCGAGCTACAAATTTTTCTGAGGGCTCCCTTTTTTATGTGAAAAAAAATCATACACGCTCAATTTTCAGCGGTAAATTTAGGGCAATGTTTTAACAGGCTCCCTATTTGCATTCCCCACGTGTTAGTGAATGGTCCCTTAAAGGTTTTTAATTTTTTTATTTAACCCATCCTAAATATTGAAATTTATTATATTTATTTATTTTTTGTGTGTGTTTGTGTTTGTGTATTTGCAAAGATTAAAAAATCATAATCATAGAGTTGTATAAACATGATTAACCATACCGGTAGCATATTTTGCCTGAATTCATTTTGTTAGATAGGTCTTTAATGAGATACAAGTTCAGCCTGTTAGTCAGAGTCTTTACGTATCTTTTACATTGCCTCTCTAAAAGACTCTTTGAACTTTAAATTGAGGCTTTTTATCATAGTCAAAAGCTCTCTCCATCATTTGTTGTCACCTGCAGACAGCCATGCCCCAAGTGCCCGATGCTCTTGTATGCTTTCCATGAATGCCATGATTATGTTCTTAGCTTTCAATAAAGCATGTACTGGATGATTGAAACATGAAAAGAGCATTATTGACAACAGCTGATAGAGCTTATAGGAGGTTTACTGAAGGCTTACAGTTTCTTGTGCTTAGTTGCCTGTGTGTTTAGATGTTTAACCCTAAAGCTCCCAAAGGTTACAAAAGGCTACAAGAGCAAATCACCAAAATCGCATAAGTCCGAATATGTCATAGACGGGGGTCCTATATGGGCACGAAATCGCTGCCTAGGCAGCGCCCCTTGGGTGGCTTGGTATAGGTGGACACGGGATTGGGATGCGCGAGCCCCGGTGGGAACCACCAATTTTTGACACCCTTATTTCGAGGAGATAGGCTGGCACGGAAAGGGGTAGGTAGGAGGTTAGGGTTAGCCCATGATTACTGTTTGCTGATCTTTAAAATGCGATGTCTCACATGGGGTGGGCATTTGCCCCCTCAAAATATTTTTTTGCCCTCCCCCCCCACCCCCACCCCAGTTTGCCCCCAGAAAAAATTCAGGAGCTTTTTGGCACAAATTTATCTTTATTACCCCTTTTTATTGATCATTTTGACATAAAATGTACACATTTTTGCACTCTTTGCACATTTTTCACGACGAAATATTTTGCGCTCTACGTGCACGTTCGTAAATTCTTCTCAAAAATTTTTGTCCCCCAGAAATTTGTATTGCCCCCCGTTTGCTTCCCCTGAAATGAGATGCTGGTGCCGCTACTGCTCACTCTGAAAGATGAGACTTTGCAGATGATATCAATTTAATTTTATTATTTCATCTGTTCATCAGCATTTTCTAATCTTTAAAATGACAAATTGTTGAAAATTTCAACAACTTGTTATTGATCAAGGTGATCAGATATTACAACAGAAAATCTGCTAGAAATTCTTACGATATTCTTTATTTTTTGCTGCCTATTTTCCCCAGTTTCTTGAAAAGTGTTCTGTTGCAAAGTCCCCATTTTTGGGTAAGCCATCACAAAATTGTCTTTGTTATTTTTTTTTGTTAACTAATCATAGAGTAAGTAAGATATGTGACTTGTCATATCGAAAGACGACACTTGTCGAACCTACATGTTTCTCTTTATAAGCACACAAGGACGGCCCAAGAGGGGGGGGGAGGGAACATTGGTGCAAAAAATTTTGGAGTAAAATTGATTGGAGGAAAAATTAAATATTGTTTAAATGTGCGCGTAGCAAGAAAACTTTTACATGAAAGCTAAAAATTTTAAGATTTGTGCCATAAATTACTAATTCTGGCTAAAACTCATATAGACCATATCGATAATTGACATAATCCCGCCGTTGATGGGTAAATCCACAGAACCGGACGGGGAATCGGAACTCAGAACGAGGCCAAGTATGATAAACACACTACTTGCTCTCGCTCTGAGTTTCGTTACCCGTCCGATTCTGTGGAGATACCCCATCAATGGCGGGATTATGTCAATTATTGTTATGGTCTATAATACCATGAAATTCATGCAAAGCGCACAATTTTTTGCGCACATTTTACATTTCCTCTATCAAAAACACAGGTAAATTAAGTGTGAAAATTGTGTTAGTGGAAATGGGGAAAGATGGGGAAAGGGGGGGGAGGGGGAGGGGCGAGAAGGTTTGTGACTGGGGAGCAACTTGATGCCCATGCTACGCTCCTTTAAGGGCATCATGATATGAATTGGCACTGTAAAAGAAATCGATTGATATCTGATCACCTTTAACAAGGAATATTCATCTCAAATATGAGATAACATGATATTATAAATTTCACAAAATGAGGAACATATGGTCGAATGCAATGAATTGTGCACAAAAGGGCATTGGACATCAACATTTCAGAAGCATCAGATTTTATTGATTGTTTTCGTGTTTAAAGTAAACATATCAAACTTTCAGTGAAAAGATTTGCCATCACTAATCTCTCCAAATTATCACGGGACAGCATGCTGAACTTGATGCTAAATTCACTATGTTACCTACGAATACCAATACCATGCTTTTAAAAACGTAATGGTTTAAAATCTAAAATGCCCAAATCCCTACAAATTGATGGTTTTATGCATGGTGTAGGTCACCTGGAAGGGCAAAGCCCTTCTCCAATATGTTTCTTGTCACTTCTAAAACTCAAGTAGTTGGCTTTACGGAATTGTAGCATATTCCTTGTATGAAAATTGTATTTTAAACAGTTTCTGTATTTTGTTAGTCAAATGCCTGCACATGTATTCATTGTATTTATTATGAAAAGTTGGATATCTATTTTCTAGAAAAGCAAGAATTTTAGCATACACATTGAGATTTTCAGTATTGGAAGGAGACATACACATCAGTATTCGTAGGTAACAGGGTTGATTTAGGAATAAATATTTCTAGATAAGCAGTGAGAATTAAAAAATATACATATATGAACCATTTGATATTATTTTTTGAATTGATTTCCAACCACCTGTTCTGATTAATGAAAGTTTTTGACTAACCTCTCATTAATAATCATACTTTTAATGGATTTTGAAAAATGACATTAGATACTGAATAGGATTAAACCTTTTTGACCACGCCATTTTTGTTGCTTCTAGAATTTTATTTTCTCTAAGAAGGGGGGTGAATTATATATGGCGTGAAAGGTTTTTTCAAGGCGGATAAAATAAACACAATAACAAAGTTACCAATATTTACACTTTTCGTTTATTAAGCGGAACATGAAATACACACTGTTTTTGGATTCAACCATATATATAGGTTGCCACATGCCATGTTTTGATATATGATGGGTCACATTTGAGAAACAAAATATTATGATACTTGGAATCATGGGATTTTGCAGTAACAATGATATCAAATACCTTTTGGAACATTTTCCCAGAAGAGACAAGTTTTATCAGCATGTTTTGTTTTTGAGTTTTTTTAACCCATATTTAAGTCTCATACAGAGGTTCCCAAACCTTTTTGGCCCGGGGGACCGCTCCGGATGGCAATTGGTACTCTTGCTCATCATAAAAACGACGTAAAAGGGTCTGATTTTGACCCACCAGTGGCGCCTACACTTTTTGGATAAGGGGTAGTTTTCAGCATAATATACGCCATTTAGGGTTGTAAATTCAAGCTACCTTTGCTGCTAATGGGCACTTTTCACATAGTGTTGCTTAGCTGAGTATCATGCTGTACATGTTTTGCATAAAATATTTAAAAGAGAAAATAAGTATTGACTTCATGTTAATAAACAAAAAACTTTAATTTTGTACTTTTTAGTATACCTAATTTTTAAGAAATAGGTTAATACAATCTTTCGTCGTTGCGTCATTTGGGGTGAGATTTACATCATCTTATGCCATTTAGGGTTGCAATTAGCTGTCAACAATTATGCCATTTAGAGTTCAATTTGAGGTGCTCTGATGAGCATGAGTACCACTTAACAATGCGAGTGGTCTCCTTGGGCTTTTTGGTCATAGTCTGCATAAAATGCAGTGTTTGCTGATTTTTATATATCCTATAAACATCTAACATGCTATGTTAGAAATGGCCTTTAAACTGTGACTTATCGTTTTCAAACTTTTGACTACCGATATCAAATATACACATGCAAAACCTGCAGATTTGATACAATGCATACAGATATTTATACTCAGAAATGTATTATGACTGCAGTTTGATCATGTGCAACATTATTTTGACACATAGCAAGGCTGTTTTCAGTTTTAAGAAGGAAGTTTTGAAAAGTCTTCAAGTATTTGATTTGTTATATTTGTCTACAAGAATGTATAAGCAACCTTGGCAAACCACACATGTAGTTGTATGTGAAATTCTGAGAGAGATTGATCACAATTTTGTTGAAGATATTGGTAGATTTGGAGCAAATTTTTTCATGATTTGGAGGAAAATTTACTGGTTTATTTGACTTGAGAGCAGAGTGTGAAGGGGGAGGAGGATAAGTCATTATGATAGTGCTATCCAAAAGCAGGTGAGTAACAGGGCGTGTCGGGGGGGTGGCTTTGGGGGCTGTAGCCCCCGCAGAGTTGCAAAAATCGTGTAAAATCAGCCTAATTTTGACGAGTATTGACACTTACAAGTCAACAAGTCCCCTTAAGCCCCCCCCCCCCCCCCCCGCAAGGAAAAATACTGGACACGCCAGTGAGTAAGGTGTTAATTGTCTTTGGATATATATGTGTCAAAAACTGGTGGTGTCCACCCCTGAATTCGAACCCGGCACCTGTCGCAGCCTAATCCTGTGTCCACCAGCTTCCACCTATACCAAGCTACCCAGTGGGTGCTGGGACAGTGATTTGGTGCTCATATAAGACCCCTGTCTATGACAAAAATTGACATATTTGGACGTAAGTGTTTTAATGGTTGTTTCGGTAAGCGATGTCAATTTTCCAATAGCCTATTAATATTAATATTCCAATTTCCGGCTATTTGAAAACATCGCTTAACATTTTTTTCTTGTAACACTTGATGTAACCTTTGGGAGCTTTAAACAATTTACAGGTTTTTACAGAAGCTAAATTGACCTATTTGAAGCATCCACTTGAACTCTGCTATATTCAGTCTATGCAAAATCTTGTCTCTGAAATGAATGAAAAATAATAAATGCATGCTATAATTCATTTTTTATGTAAGAGTTATGTAACCTTTTGGTTGATTTGGATTGGGTTTCTCTTTAGCAATCTGTTTAAATGTGCACTCTTTATTGTTGAATGTCAAAGCCATGGTACTCTACCATAGGTTAGCTAATATTACGTCTGGTGTCTCTTAAAGGGACACTTCCCAATCGCCTCAATTTTGAAGGTATTGAAGACCTGACATGTAAGTTGAATAATATTTACCCAGAATGCCACTGAATTTTTGTCAATTTTTGATTAGGTGTAAGTGTATTTTACTTGATTTTGAAGCAATACATTGGCCCAGTATGGCTCCCAATGTATTTGTGATTCTCAACGCCCGGTCTCAGTGCATCGCAACAGTGCATCAGGATGATCATGTCAAGAAATTTGTTTCTTGCGTTGAAATTTTTCAAGATGTTTTTAAGGGTTTTGGGGTGATTGTTTGTACTTTTTAACCTATAAAAATTTGTGCCCAAAAATTAAATTCTTACGGATTTTTTTTAAACCTTGGATGATATTTTTGCCAGTGGTATTTAGGGATGTTTTAGGTAAAAAATGGGATAGGGACATTCGCAGTGGACCCAATGTAATGGTTACATTTAAATGCTTCAGGAAAACATCGCAAAAGGTTCCCAAAAGCATTGCCACGATATTTTGGGAATCTTTTGCGACGTTCTCCCAAAGCATCAAGGCATCACCAAGATGTTGCATCACCATTGTTTTCTCATTTGCTATATGCATTGATGATGTGTAATTTTTGGGCAATTGCAGGATACCATTATGCTCTTTTTTCAGAGTTTTGAGGTCATTGCAGAAGTATTTACGTAATTTCTTGTATAATGGTCCACCACGTGTGATCTGGTTCCAAACAAATGATTATGTCAATACTGATTCCACTGATCACACATATTATATAGTAGACATTCGTACACACAAAAATAATCTTTTCACTCATTTTTGTGTCATATACTACAAATGTAATAACAGGAATCACCTGCTGGACTATTATGAGACTCTTTTACAAAACACCCCGGCATGATAATGTTAGACTATGGTCACAATAACTCATACGAACAGTTACGAGCAGTGTTTAGTCCGTTTGAAAGGACCACGAGCAGCGAAGGTGTTGCGTGGTCCTATTAGATGGACTAAACACTGGTCGTAACTGTTGCTTCCTTTGTGTTCAAGAGTAATAAATATACAATAGAATTTAAAAATGCCCACCCAGTTTGTTTGGAACTCGTGGCTCTATGCATCCTTCACAACGAGTGGCTGCATAAATTATATGTCACTTCTGCAGCGCATAATGAATGCATCAGTCAAACTATTATCATTTCCCTTGCTCCTCAGAATCAACCTGCTCATATTTGTTTGTTATTTGCATGCATGATGTCTCTCTCTCTCTTCAATTGCTTTAGTCAAAACTAGGTGAGCCTCAAATACTTTTGCAGTGATTGACTTCATGTTGAAAGATATGTTCTAGATTCGATGTATGGCTCATGACTAAATAAAACATACATCTCCATCATGATTGAAGACTTTTCTGTAGTATTCAAATATTATTTGCTACTATTTTGATGCATATTAGGCTAATATGGGTAATAATACTCTTCGCATATTTGAAAAAAAAAACACAATCATTTTAATGATTATTAATTTTATTGATGTTACCACACAGCATCACTTAGGGTATACAATTCAACATGCAGGATTATGTTTGTACGAGGGTCATTCAAAAAGTTCTACCTGTTGTATCATAACTTTTGTTCTGTTAAAGGTAGCTACTTAAAAATTGACACAAATATAGCTAAGGATGTCACCTACACATAGTGTAACAATCATATCAATATCTTTTCTAGATTTCTGTAGGTTACCTGAAAACCACAGTAAGGTTAGGGTACACC
>JXSR01S003415.1:43788-56898 GCA_000969725.1 Ophiothrix spiculata
GATCGTGCCGACTATAAACCAAAGCCGTCTCGGGGAAAATCACCTGAAAATGGACCGTGAAAAGCCGAATTTAACTGAAAATAAACTATAGCATTGTTGCTTTTGCTTTATTTATATATTTTGTCCATTTATTTCGACCTCAGTGGTTCCTTTTAAGATCAGTTACAGAAATGGTATCAGCTTTCTGCTACGCCCATCTCAGCTAAACAACAACTAAAAACGATCTTAGTAACATACAAAAGTTCAATATATTGTTTTAAGAAATAAAAACGTTTTATTAAAAAGAATTTTTATTGCACTTATTTACTGTTTTCCCATTTGGGACTAATTACTGCCTTACAAGATGTTTAAAAAGATGTTCAAAATGTTTAACTTCAACGGTGTTGATTTTATTCAGCTTCCCGGCCGCCTTTCGTCGTCCGGTACTATCTGGATGTAAACATGACGTAATCGTCAGTCGAAGTTCAATTTCATTCATAAAATGGTCAGTCACGTGATGATACGATGACGCATGCAATTCACTGTAAGAGTAATTGCCGTCTGAAAGCACAATTTCGGCAATATTTTTCATCATGATCTTAACACGGTATGTATTTGTGTATATGAGACCAAGAAATAATATGCTTCTTTTTCATAAGAAACTATGATATTTACGATCAAACAGAGGTATGAGGAATTCTACATCCAAACTGTGCTACGTAATTACAACACGGAAGTTAGGGTAGCCACTCGCCAGTGTTCATTCGTTACGCATTGTAATTTATTCGGTTGGCGAGATGAGAGAAAACATCGATATATCGATATATATCGATAATTGATTGCCGATATATCGATATCGGAAAATGGTCAATATCGACCAAACTTACCAAGAAGGATTTCAAACAACAATAACTTTGAATAAGTTTTAATTTTCTGGAAAATATTGGAAAATACTGCAGCATCTTATAGCTATCATGTTAGTGAGCTTTCCGAACTGTCCAAGGTTGAAACAGCATTCACCTTGCTCTTTCTCTTGTATACATTAGTCAAGAGGGTTCAAACATGTTAACTCGATGCACTAAATTAGTCAGTACAAGGAAGAAACTGGAGCATCAAACTACTTACAAAGTGGTGACAAAAACAAACCATCAAAACAAATACGCATGTAGGTTTTTTTGAGATTTTGTTTTCACACCATATATAGAATGGCTGGCCTATATAATATGTGACGTGTTACAGCAAAAGGTACCTCAAGTCGGAAAACCACATTCCGAGATACGGGGGATAGTTCAAGATTAATGAGTTTGTTAAGAGCTAGATACAGTTCGTCATTTTTACCATTTGTAAAATCCAGACAACTGATTGCGTATTGACCTCATACAGCGTTTTTCTATTGAAGACATTAACCGGTTAAATACCGGAAAGGGGATTAAAAAACTGCAATAGAAAATGACCTTCTCTGGCATTTGCCCGAGAATGGCGGTGAAGATTTCACCGCTAAAAATCCTCCAAAAATTAGGATTTATAGATGCTATACGATGAAAAAGAGCCAAAGATATGTTGTAAAACATTCCTTTCACATCATAGATTGCAGAAAAATAAAAATAAGTTTTAAATTTTCATTAGATCTCCAGAAAAGACCAATTCTAGAAATTCAACTATAGAGGGCAGTATTTATCGTTGTCGACAACGATATTTAGAAATAAGAGAATATCTAAATATTTTGATATATAGGGTTTGAATTTGACAAGGAAACTTTGCATGCTGTCATTATTACCACTAATACTTCAAATGATGCAAATTTATCTCAAAATGTTTGGGGAAAAGTTTGGGGATGGTGCTGAACTTGTCCAATGCCCCTTTAATGAATATTGGTAACTTGCGCTGAATTAATTTTCACAGGGTCTAACATTCTTGTTACAAGTTTTCTAAAACTAAAAATGTTTGATCTTACATTCGTTTTTGTTTCCTTATTTAATTTGTGAAATTGGGACTTGTATCTGAGGCTTTTTATTTGGAAAAAGGTCACCCCAGTTGCTATGCCCATACATAGGAATTTTCTGTAAAGAAGTAACCCATATTAGAGTGGCATGTCCTGATATAGCACACATGTGACAACCCTATCGCCCACCCTCACTACCTGTCTCCCCACCCCTGTAATGGAGTTATTGCTGGTCTAGTTAGTAGTTTGATTTAGTTTTAATTGACAACAATTAGAATTCATGAATATCTAAATACATTAATGACCATCAAATTTTTCATGATTAATTTTCACAAGGTCTCACACGTTCTTGTTACAAGTTGTTTACTACTTCTTATGAAGATAGTAATGAAATAGACTTAAAGGAGCATAAACCGATGTTTCAAAATTGAGTTTTCAGTGACCATCATAGAGGTTTGAGTTTGAAATTTCAGTAGAATCAGTCAAAATGTTTGATTTTTTGATCAATTTCGTTTTTCAGAGTCACATATTATTTACTTTGAAAAAGTAATTGTGGTTATCATAATAAGATACATTTTCACATATAAATATGAATAGAATAAATCAGTGTTGTTAAAATATCCCCTTTTTTCTGAGCCTCCTTAATTACACTTAAAGCTACTTAAGTTGGAAAAATGAAACTTTTGCTTTTTGTTCAACGTAATGAAGGAGGCTTAAAGGCTTTTTACAAAATTTATTGAATTGAATATGTAAGCTTCACACACTTTCTGATAATCTGATACATCCACAATCTTTGTACGCAATTTTTTTTTCCGGGATACAGTATTTTGGCTTTGTGGAAAAACTCACTAACTTGAATATTGATTTAATGTTTTGTATGGCTAGATGAGAAAATTATAGCATCCTTTATCATAATGCTACATAAATGATTTGAAAAGATTTCACTAGATGGTACTTGATGCTTGCAATAATGCGATAAGAAAGTCTCAAGCATCACTCTGTGATCAGTTTAATGACTCAGTAGAAAATAGTCTGCAGTTGAGTACACTTAAGACAGACAAATCAAATCAATAAAAAATTAATCATGAAATTTGTCTGGAAAATAAAATCAAATGTTTAAGTGATGAGCTAGACATCCCTGTTAATAATGTTTCTCATTTATTACTGTTTGGTAAAATCAAATTAAAGGGCACTGGGCAATTTGCAGCAATTTTTATGACTAAGTTTTCCCTGTGGGGGGGGGGGGTCACTTACATTAACGGAAGGCACCTCACATTGACGGAAGGTTACGGGTATGTGCCGCCCTCAAGACCCCCTTTTCAAACCTCCTCTTCCGCTCCCCAAGATGCTAATTTCAAGATTACTTCAGATTACTACTCAAAAGTGTGTTTTATTAAGTTTTCAACCTAATTTTGAGCAATTTTGAGACCTAAATTTCAGTTGGAAAAAATCAGTTCCATAGACCCTATTTTTGACCAAAAAATAGTTCCGCAAGACCCTATGTTGGATATCGCGGATATCACATACCTATCAAAAAAAATTGAGCACCCCTTCAGGAAGTATTCATGATTTTAAGACTATGGGTCAGTTTATGGTTCTTTGAAGCGGAAATATTTTGTGCAACAAGTCTTTGTTATTACATCAATTCCAATGCATCTTCTAATCAATATCGGAACCACCAAACATTTGACATCAAACAAAATACAATTGATTATAATTATAAGATAACAAAGACTTGTTGCACCAAATTTTTGGTAGCTAGATCAAAAGAACTATAAACTGGCCCATACAATCTGTGTGAAACTGATGTTTTTCCCTTGTATAAATAGCACAGAGAGGGGGATGAAATTTTATTTTTTATCATGTTTTTTCTTCAAAATTTTCAAGTTTTTTTGCATCATTTGAAGTGGTAGCGCAGTAAGCTGTAAAAATGACAGAATGCAAAGTTTTTCATTGTCAAATTCTGCTCCTATAAATGAAAATTTAGACTTTCCAAATGTCTCATCTATGAACTTTGGATTGTACATCTCTCAATAATATGCAAAACATACTTATTTATGAATTTAGTGGTATTACTGCATACCCCTTCAAGGCTACCATATTATCCAGCCATGTTTAGTCCACATCAACACACTAGATTTGCTGCCATCATATGTGTGTATCAAAAATTGTTATTCAAGTCATATGGAGTGATGGCTCTGTGCATTTGAGTTTGTGAGTCCTGTGATTTAAACACGAATCCAAACTAAACATTTTATTTATTATATATACAAAACTAGTTTTTAACAAAAACATTTTTAACATTTAAAGCCATTGCAGTTTAATATCAAACTCCACTAAGGATCAATAACTGTGTTTGATCACTGAAACACACGTTCTTTTCAAAAAAATTAAATTAGCAACTTTTTCGAAATGACCTCGAGAGTTTTAAAAGTTAATAACTTCATTGTTTTCAGGTTAATTGTCGGAAATAGGGTGTCAAATGATAGCAGTAGTTCCAGTGCCTGTACACATAATCATTAAATTACGTTTGCGAGTTCAGTATAGGCGCACGGGCCATTTTTTTTAAAGTGAGGCGATACTTTTTTTTAAATTTTGTTCCTTGTTATTTCAAATCAATTTAAACCAAACAAGATATCTAGTGACAGAATGGACTTCCTGGTATTTAGTTGGTGACAAAAATCATCAATCATGGAATAAAGAGGTCTCTGTTTGGCTTCTGAATACAGACTCTCCTCTATGTAGGTATCATCAGTAATGGATGAGGTCCATTTAACTTGGGTCCCAAGTGATTATTTGGTTTAGGTCTCAAATGGTTTGTGCACTTAAAGGTGCAATTCATGATTCTTAGGTGGTCTCTTTTCTAGCTAAATAAAAAGAAGAGATCAACATAAATATATACTGAAAATTTCACTTGATTCCGACCGTTCGTTTCCAAGTTACAAGCTTTTCAGCATTTTGAAAATCCCCATAGAAGCTCATAGACTACTGTTTTGTAATTAGTGGCAGGGCCCCGACAATAATTAGAAAATGACACATTTTCTCACTTTTCTCAAAAATGCAAGCACATATGAAAGAGTGGTTTGGGGATCGTAAGATATACCACTTGAGGATTCTTATAAGCTAAAAAACTCAATTTTGATAGTGGTGACCTTGAGGGTGAAAAGTTGATCATGAATTGCCCCTTTAAAAGGGTGAATTGTCAGTGCTAGCCTACATGTTTCTTATTTCATTAGATCATACATGTAGTGTAAAAAAAAATCAACATCAACCCCTTTGACAGCGCTAAAGTTGGCGTCACAATTCTTCGGACGAGTAAATAAACATCCAGAGTGCAGGGCTAATTGTTTACGAATATAATGCAAGCGTACCCTGCAATTGGTGGTCACGTGACTGATTTTGTCCGAGGAATTCTGGCAGAGCCTTTAGACTAGTCACTGGGACATTTTAGTAACTTAATGAGAAACAATTTATTTTTTGTTCATAGCAGTAAAAAACTTTTTTGGGCTCTATATGGTGATGTATGACTGAGCCCTAAGTTAAACAGTTGTGTGAAAAGGAGAAACATGTAGGTCCATGAGTCGCATCTTTTGTTTACCACGGTGATGATTCTATGCTGATTCTATGCTGATTTGTTTTATTTGGGTGGTATACTAAAGAATTTCCTGACTGATTAATGGACTGCCATATTAAAACTGAACTTGACTTTTGGAGGACCTTTACTCCAGTCAAGGTTACCTGAATGCCATCATTGTGTTTTCTGTGATACACCTATTTCAACAAGTCTTTGGGAGGTTTTCATCCATACCATCAGCTACCATCTAAGTCCATGTGCTTTATTTGTGCAAATGCCTTGGAAGAGATAGTTATTTAATTTTGAATGCCATGTTATTTTTTTATTATTCTGTACACTTTAAAAAAATTAAATATAGTTAAAATCCAGATTGAACCTATTCAAAGATTGATTTTTATATTTACCTCTCATTCCGCACTTGTCAGAAAAAAATATCAATTATTACCTATTACCTTGTGGCCAAACTTACCCATCTATCAGCATTGTTCTTCATGCATACAGCATAAAAGTTCTTTTGCAGAGACTTTCAGCTATTCCTTAAAACTAAAAGCTTTTACAAATCTTTTCCATTTTGAGCCAATATTTGATTTCCCATGGATAAAACAATGTAGATTGTCAAAAATGACCTTAGAATCCAGAGTGGTATTCATTTCCAAGTTTGCTGTCCTTTCTGATTTCAATGACCCATATACATGTAGATTGGGATTTGATGCATTGTTTTCATGGTGTACTGTTTTAAATGCAAAACTTTTTTTACAAATTAAATTCATGGGAGTCATGGGGGGCATATTGAAGTCACAAATGGTCCTCTCTCTTTGTTTCGCACCAAACCATTTGAAAAACCATGCCAACCCAATAAAAAATGCAATTTAATTTAATTATTTTAAAAATACCAGGTGTCCCAAAAAATGGTTACATGTAGAAAAATGATCATGCGCTAAAACTATAGTAGTTATAGAAACGAAACTTTGCACAAATTATATAACAACCCTCAAAATTTTGATATCACAGCGTTATTAGTTCTTGAGTTATCAACAACGGTAGATACCTATGTCAGAAACGCATTTGTTCAAATTTCAACAAAATAATAAGCATACACGTTTTGTAATATTTTAAAGTGCATTTTTCTAAATGATCCTAATCAGACTTTATATTAAACCAAATTTGATAATTTTTTTAATGAATAATAATTGAACTCTCTTTTAGTGTATCTATTATGCAAATTAGGGATACCTGCATTCCATGCATTCCAGAATGAGTTGTTTATATTGAACCTGTCAATCAAGTTGTGGCGCGAAAGTTGATTAATACGCATAAAGCACAATCAAATTTTCATGGGTAACATTAATTCTTTAACTGTTTAAACTGCAAACTTGTGTTAATTTTGAAAAACAAAATCTTGAACTTACAGGACATTTTCAAAATTACGAATTTCTTTATCTAGTAGCAAAAGTCCAATCGACATTTACAAATAACAGAAATAACAAAAGTTTGAATCGGTGGCCATCTTTGCCCCACATCAGATTTCGACCTAATTTTCATACCTTTATTAATTTATGACGTCATAATTGCATAACAGCTTGTCAAATTTTCATGATTTTGGTATCAATTTGAAGAAGAAACTGTACCCTATACTATAGTATACAACAACCTAAGTTAAAGATAAAAAAAGAGTACAACATAAATATATATATTGAAAATTTCACTTGATTCCGACCGTTTGTTTCATAGTTATAAGCTTTTCAGCATTTTGAAAATCCCCATAGGCTACTGTGTTGTAATTAATGTCGGGCCCCGACAATGATTAGAAAATACTGTAAAGCACTTTAATTTCACGGCATTAAAATTTAGCGAATTTGGAAACCCTCACTTTTTGGGTGCATTTTAATTTCACTAAGTTGAATCATCTTGCTATTCAATGCTATGTTAACAATCATTTTAGCGGCATTTTAATTTAGCGAATTGTGATACTAGCGAAATTAGCGAAATTAAAATGCTAGCGAAATTTTCATGCTTTTCAGTAACACACTTTCTCACTTTTCTCAAAAATGTAAACACATATTAAAGAATATTTTTGGGATCGTAACATACCAGTTGAGGATTCTTATAAGCTAAAAAACTCAATTTTGATAGAGGTGACCTTGAGGGTGAAAAGTGGAACCTCTCTAAATAAGCTTAAATACCTAACAATTTCATAAAAAACAACTTTTTAAAAGTCAATTTTACATTGGAGATCCTCCTCCCAATTATAATCAAATTTCATTTAAATAATTGATTTGAATGCTTTTCTGACTCAACATTGAAAAGGGGCCACTTTTCAAGGGGGGGGGGGGGGGGCGCACCAGGCTTCCTGGTTCAAACATCATATGCTAAGCCAAGTATTATATATGTTTTTTTTTTATTTTAGTGGTGTGAGTCTAACAGGACTTCTCTGACTTTGAACTTGACTTCAGACATGTATGGAATTCACACAGACAGAACCCCATTGATAAAATTGCCTGCAAGTGATGACAAAATGGATTTTGTCTTCATATAAACAGAGTATCATATAGGCCAGTGACCCAACATAAATAAATAGCCCACAAATTTATGAAAATAAACTGGAGGTGATAAGTGGTGGTAAAGTGATTTGCTCATCAGAAAATTGCGAAGAGATAACAGAGTTTTAGGGCATTTTAAATTCCTTTCTGTTTTCTTTCAACATCCGCACAACCGGTTTTGATTCTGTTTTGTGAATATGCTTCTTTGTAATAGATCCGATTGGTTGTAAACAAACCAATACTCATCCATTATCAGACATGGTCTAGATAGATACCATATATTACTAATATGGTGTAGGTCGCATAGTGGGCCCCAGGTGGTGGACATAAGTTTAAGTCCGAAGTTTCGGTGTTGCAGATATTCTGAGATGTAATGCTGAAAAATATATTTTTAAATATTAAAAACATGCTTAATATGAATATTTATTGACTTAAAAATTATTGCTAACAATATGATAAGTTAACAGTTAAGGGACTGGACCATTAAGAAACACTTGTTTGGGGGCTTGATGCAAAAAAAAAATTATCATAGAAATTTGTTTTGGCCCCCCTTTTCAACCTCAAAGAATTTAAGGGCCCCTGTTTTTGCAACAAAAAATAGTGGTCAACCCCATAGAAAAGCATTTAAACTCAATTTTTACCAGAAATTTTGTGTATTTTTTTTCAAAGCCCACCCCCCCTCCTTTTACGAGGGTGGAAAAATTTTAAAGGTCCCCTTTTGCATCAGCCCCCCCCCTAACAAGTGTTTGTGAATGGCCCTAGGTAATGCTTTTGTAATTTTTGCAAAAAATTTTCTCCATATTTGGAAAATTTACATGGAAAAGCTTCTCACTTCTCATGTAAATGTCTTTCTCTTTTCATAGATTGTTGCAAGACAAGCTTGAGTTAAGATTTTGTACCTTCCACTTTCCACTGGTTAGTCAGTGATTTGGGAAGTATTGGGACTTTTCGTGATTAATAAGGCTTGGAAGATGCAAGAAGTACAAATGTACTACATATTCAGTCAAGTTCAGGAAGATTGTTGTAATATTTGGGATAATGACAGCTTTTTGGACCCATTTTAAAGGAGCATAGTCTGATTTTTTCCAAACTTTTTTAGATGTTGGCCCGGGATGTTGGTACCAAATATTACTCATATTTTTCTCATAATCCATGTAAACTTTTATGGCTGAAGCATGCTCCCTTTTGGAGATGTGATTAAAAATGTATGGCCAGCTACGAAATACAAGATGTTTCATAAAATCAAAATGGTTGGACCAATTAAGCTGACATTTGAAATTTAAACCTCAGTAGTAATCTTTCATATGAAAATGAAAACTTAAGTTTGAAAATCGGACCATGCTCGTTTAACTTGGTACCCAGGACTTGGCAACAATGAAATACTTTGAAATGTGTGGCCTGTAACTTAATATTAGATAAAACAATACACTTGATTGGTATAGACTTGCTCAGGTGTGATTTGTGCAGGTGAAAAAGGTGTAAAATATACTTTTGTGGTTAAACTTGAGCTCCAGATAATGGCCAAACCAACTTTTAAAACAATGAAGGTGATTCTATCTTTGAAACCAAAGTGTATTAATGTTATTTAAGTTTAAGTTACCAGTTTTGCTTTGTTAAAGAAAATAATTGTGACATTTTTATCCTGTACAAAATTTTCTCCTTCACCGGAAGAACAGTGACAGATCAGAATGACATGCTTTGTTACATTAACGGAGGTATGCAAGTGTCATTTGTAATTTTCCTAAGATATCTATGTTCCCTTGACGTCCAATTGGTTTCACAGAACATCGTCATTGAACTTTACACATACCTTAAAATTTATCTCGTATCATATAACGAAACTTTGAATTGCAAAAATTAAGTCTTCATATAGGCCCTAATTTAAGGAATTTGTACTTTCAATGACGAAAATACATAAAGGCCTATCAAAAGTTTAATTAATATTTAGGAAAATGTACAGGGGGCCTATTAATTATGACCTGACTCTAGCTCACTAACCATGACCCGACCCTAACCCTAACCTTAAACCCTAACCCTAAAATTTTAGATAGTAAAGTATACTTGGTCCGATATTTATGTTATAAGCTAGTGGCATTGTTCAACGAATATGCATAGCGAATCACACACATATATCCGGGACATATATGCTTAGATCTTTTAGCAGCAAGTATAAAAATTTAAAAATCACTAGATAATTCTAGCAAAATCAAAATCAAAATTTGTCAAGCACTCTTGTATGTCTCCATCCCAGCAATAACATTGACAGAGGGAGATGAGGTTCTTCGCATGGTCATTGCCAAACCAATCCATTAGAAAGCTTTTATGAGATTAATGACCCTGGAACCAAGTTCAACTTCAGCACATGTTTAAAGGAATGGTTGACATAGGTATGTCAATGAGTCACTTCTCTTGAAATGAATGGAGTCGCTTTGTAAAAGCGTTTGGCAAAATCTTTGGTTTGGCAATAAAATTACATTTCAAGGGGTGTTCAATAAGTTCTGTGTCCTGAGATAGAAGAGACAAGGTATGCTGTTATTATTAATATCCTAATCTGTGAATATTTGGAAAGTATCAACTTCAAGTAAATCTAGCTGCTCTCGTTTTATGTTGCAGAAGATTACAACTTGCCAGTTTTAGGAATAAGGGGACGAAAAAATAAACCCTGTTTTACGTGCGCGACTGACCCTAGATTTGTGTTTTGGAAGATTTTTTTAGTTTTGCCAAGATTTTACAATTTCTTCAATTTTCAAACTTATACAACCATGTAACTTGCTTATTTTTAATTTTTGATAACATAAAAAAGGACACCCTGGTGAAAATCAAGTACAATTTCAGTACAACTTTCCTGAGGTGCACATTTGGAACATCGTTCTAGTACAGTTTTTGTACAATTCTTGTACAAAAACTCAAGTGTACTAAATGATGTTCCAAATGTGCACAGCAGGAATGTTGTACTAATATAGACTGTGGGGCATAGGGTGAAAAAGCAAAGTTCCGTAGTCCCATCAGCGGTACTGAAAAATAACATTATGATGATTGATTAAGATGTAGTTATTGATGAATTATCACCTTTGTTTGGGACTACAGAACTTATTTTCTAGAGCACTTACAGGCCAATGCCCCACAGTCTAATAGTACTAATTTTTTGAGGGCATATATTTACTTAAAGCAATACTATAAAGTGTTAAAAATGAAGCGCCCCCTGTCACCCATTACTTTTAATTTTTTTAGCTTATTGGGTTTGTTTTAACTTTTAAGTAGATATTAATACCCTTCAAATGATTTATCTTAAATATCTTCTGCTATGGCCGCATGCACATGCTTTTTATCCATTTTTCAGTGGTAAAACAATTTTTTTTTGACAAAATACACTTAAAACGCTTTTAGATAGTCACATTCCTTCATTTTATGTTGTTTTTACTATACATTATTTTTGATCAAAGTCTTATAGCATTGCTTTAAACCTTTCGTGTTCATAATCAAGATGAACTACATATTAATATAAGTTGCATAGCTTTATCTCCTTCTATCAGGCCACAAACTTATTGAACACCCCTCATAAGTGGGTCAAGAATCGAGGTGAAGCTTGACATTTTCTCTGGTATCTTGAGCATTTTTTTCTACATGAGTGGTTCCAAATAGGTGGAAAACATGATTTTTATGCAATGATTCATTCAAAATATGTTTCCAGTCATGAGTGTGCACACTTTTTAACATTTTTTTCAGATAGCCTACTATGATTCATTTCAAAACGTGCTTTTTAGGAGGGCGACTTGAAATATTTTGAGGACCCTTATAGTTAATTTAGTTTAAGAACAAAGGGGCTAAAATAACCTATGAAATTGTGAATCCATGGTAGATTTTGCCAAAATATAGCACTGGTTTAAATTAGTGCCCTGTGTCTACTACATGTCCAACATCGCATGTCCAAAGTCAGACAGTGAGAACTGAGCCTCGGCCCTAACAGCTGCTGTTGGAGGAGAGACCAGAATTGCACCTTTAAACTTGATGAGGTAATTGTTTTTTTATCATTATCTTTATCATATTTGACATGTAGCCAAACAAATTCTCCCCTCCAGCAAAATGGATTCTCCTATACTCCATTCCATGTGTTGATACCAGTTCCCCAGAAAGCTCCATCATTAAAAGGCTATCACAGGTGAAAGAAAATTGGAAGCCATCAAGACAATTTCATTGACAGCATGTTTTGCCCTTTGCCAGGTAACCTTCACATCTTGGTCAACATTTTGTCTGGAACAATTCTTGAAATCAGTTGATTCATTTGGAAGTGTTGAATGAGTTGAGCAAACTTTGATACTGAAACATGTGCCAACAAGGTGAATTTTAGTGTATGGAAAATGTATGAATTGGCAAAATTTATACTAGTAGACTGAGCTGTTTTGGAATATAGGACAATTTCTTGTGAACTTTTTATTTCATCGGTATTCTGAGACAGGGATTTATGTGTGTTTGTGAAATTACATGTGAAGTCTATTGGCAGACCTTCTCTGGAACCTTTTGGGATGTTATAAATAATAATTTGAAAAATTGCTCTAGCTGATTTTTCTTCCAGGAAGTCAATTGCAAGGTAAGGTTTATTTCCTTTTTGGAAAAATATTCAAAACACAGCAAAAAAAGCATCATTTCCATTAGCTCGATGTAGGGCTATGTCTCTTCTGTCCACGAGAACGAAGATTGACGGCAATTGAGTGGTACCTTGGACACATTTCCATTTGAAATTGGTTTATTTGTTTTTCATTTTAATGTCAGACATAATATATACTTCACCAGATTATTTTGCCATGATGGTCAAAAAAATACTTTGGATCTGGTTCTAACTTCATTCTTATTTTCCACGTGTAAATTATACCTAACGATGCATTGTACAGCTACGAAGGGTTCTTATGTCTTCGTAAAATCCAATTCCTTCGTAGAAAGTGTTTACAATGGTATTCACATTTTAGTGAAATCAACCCATGGTCCGATTTAGGCTTGAACCTGCATGGAAACACGGTACAAATTTGTTTGAATTCTTGAGAATGTTACATGAGAAAATGTGTCATTTGCTAATTGTA
>JXSR01S003419.1:19225-30660 GCA_000969725.1 Ophiothrix spiculata
TCGAAGTAGAAGTTTTCATGCCTACACATTACACCCAGAACATTGTAAAAAGTTAGA
This sequence comes from Ophiothrix spiculata, assembly GCA_000969725.1. Classification (NCBI taxonomy): domain Eukaryota; kingdom Metazoa; phylum Echinodermata; class Ophiuroidea; order Amphilepidida; family Ophiotrichidae; genus Ophiothrix; species Ophiothrix spiculata. Next base: position 19,283 of record JXSR01S003419.1, read on the forward strand.
AAGTTTATATTCCAAGGATGTCATTACATCTGCTAACAGGGCGAATCAAATAATATACAGGATGTAACATTAAAGTAATATTGTTCCTATTAATCGCCTATGCTCTATTAAACGCCCACCCCAAAACATTTCAGAGAAAAGTGTTAAAAAACATTATTAAGCATTTTCGTGTATCATTAAGCCTACCAACAATCACGAGTTACAGGAAACGGTACCGAATGTTAATCAATGAGGTCCAGATCCCGGAAATGATTAAAAAATTTCAGTACTTCTGGGTTATCGGTGGCCATTACACTACAGTACGTTGCCATAATTGTTAAGCTTTTGTGGCGATTTTGTGCACATTTTGATGTTGAAAATAGGTCTCTATAATCGCCAACCCTTCATGAAATGTTGCTACCCAGTGGGCGATTACTAGGAACAATTTGGTAATAAATAAAATAGTAGTGTCAAGTGGCCCAAATTGCACAGTACTTGATAATTTTTGGAGAAAGATGTAGGCCTATCATAGATGAAACAAATATTGCTTAACCCCAAGGGTTTTTTCTCTGTCGCATAAATCGAATTGATTTTAATCACCAATTTAGCACTTCGATTTAATAAAAAAATCACTGATTTATCAACTTGTCAAAAAAAAGCTTTTCAAATGTCACATTTTTCCTGTTTTTTTGCCAATAATTTTCACTTGTCAAATCATTTTAATTTATCTACAAGTATTTTAAAGAGAGTTTAAAAGAGTACTACACCCTCTTTAACTTTAAGGCTGTTCAGAAATTTTGACTTTTATAATCTGTAGACCGAATGCATTGAAACTCCCCTGGTGCTTGTCAGTGGCATACCCAGGATTATTCGAGTGGTGGGGCACAACCATCAGTTTCCCCCAGTGTTCGATTTACCACCTGTTCACCTGCACAAATGCAAGTGATTTTGAATTTGTGCAGGTAGTTTTTCATACCTACCTGCACATGTGCATGCAACATTTTGGCCCTGTAACTTGTCTTTTTGTAAACTAGAATATGTTGTTTTATCAATGTCCTTCAAACTTAACTGAAGGAAAATCTTGCTTTTCATCTCTAAAAAAAGAGTACATTTATTAAGTTTCCATCGCATGAGCATGGTCCATGAGGAGAGTAACCAAGTAAATTGAGCAGCTACAGAAGTAGAAATATTTGATTGTTTATTGTGTGCACGTTACTTTCATTTTGTGCAGGTAGTTTTTTCATGTTACCTGCACAAGTGCAAGCAACTTTTTTTCTGGAAATCGAACACTGGTTTCCCCCCAATGACTTATGACTAAAGCAAAAAGGGAAAAAGGACACCTAAATTTATTTGACTTAACTTTTGAAAGGTGGCAAGCAAACAAAAAAGTCTCACAAGCACACGGCAAGTTTTCCAATAATTTAAACAAACATTAAAAAAATATTTGCCTTCTTTTGATTTTTTTTTCTCTCCTCCCCTTTCTTTTCTGTTCTTTTATTGTCAAATCAAAAGAGTCACCAAACTGTGTCCCCCACCCCCACCCCCACCCCTTTGGGCAAACCACAGTGTTTATGGGTGAAATACTCAACAACAAAAGCTGGGTTTGTGCTTTTTTGTTTTTTATCAATAATTTTGATTAAATTTGTAAGTTAAAAGCATAACAAGGGTATCATGCTTCCCACTCGTTTGTAACCATGTGTAGGATCCGAAAATAGTTTACATTATTGATTTAAATTCAAAAGATGCTCGGTTTGGCTAATGATCAAGATTTACTTTATGGCTTTGCATTACTTTATACACAAAAGTTAATCTTACTATTGGCCACACTTAAAACGAAAATTAATGATTTTGGCGTATGACACATTATTATAATAAATAATCCGATAAATTTTGAATGACTTTGAATAATCCATCCACCGGTACCACTCTGTCAAATCTATCAACAGAATCAATTACTAAATTAATATACAATGTAATGCATGGGCTCGCTAATTTCTGCACCAATCATTTTGAATGACCATTTTGTGTGGGCTACCTTTCCTCCGACTTTTGACCCCTGAGATAAAGTCTGGCATAGTTGCATATTAGTACCGGTAGGCCTATACAAAAAAAAGTATTAAAATTGTTCTATTCTCTCTGCAGCTGATTTCAACATAAATGGCCGATTGCACAGAAAAAGAAACAATTTGATCATTATGACCCAAGCATCAGGCCAAATGGGAACTTTGGAAGAGTAGCAAATAATAATATAGATTGCATAGCGCAAAATCTACAAAAAGACTCTAAGCGCTAAAACAAAGACAGAAAAAACAAACTTATGAATCTGGAAATGCTTGCAGAAAAAAAAGTTTTCAACTCATGTTTGAAGTGCAACAAGTGGAGGAGTTGCGGAGACTGCTTGGAAGAGAGTTCCAAACAGTCAGAGCAGCAAACGTGAAAGATTAACACACGTGGAACAACAAGTCATTTTTCGGAAGACGACCGCAATGAGCGTGGTGGTTGGTATCATATGTACGTGTACAAGGATGACGACAAGTAAGCTGGGACAGTGGATTCAAAGTAACGAAATTCAAGAACAGCGAGCTTAAATAGTAAACATACGGTATTCGATTGACAGCCAGTGAAGCTCGCACAGGGTCTGCGTGATATGTGACAGGTAATAGCACATCACTAATTTTTCTAATCACCCCTGCTCATCTTACCACAGAAGATTGGTTAGGCAAAAACGTATAGTGGACTCCACAAATTTCAGATGAGCAGTAGAGTAATTGCTCTTACGCATCTCAAAACCCAGTCTCTGGATTTTCCGTTTTCAAAAGATCTGTTTTAGATTACCGTACCGAATTTTTTAGCAGATTCATTTTTTTCAAGAAGGTCTTATAAAGGTCAAGATCAAAATGGTTGATAGTTTTATAGTTTATGACTTGGATTATGTTTCACACCAAAGAATTTGCACGTCTTTTGCTATCAATCATTATGAATTATAGTTCTTATTTAGAGTAGAGTAGGCCTATCACGATTTAACAACAGTACGTGTTGACAACACATGAAGCTGAGGAGAGCTATTTATCACTCACCAACCATTGGCATGAACAATTGCAAGGCAGAATATGAATGATACACTTCCTTGCAAATTATGTCAAATCACTCCCACAGCTCACCTAAAAATCTGGAGGAGAGTGATTTTGAGCTCGCCTGGCATTTTTCAAAAGACAGTCCCTGTATTGGGTTTGTTTTTGATAGATATGAATACCCTCCACACGATTTGGCTAAAAGATGCTTACTTTTTCTGAAATGGCCATTTGTTGAATTAAATTCGGGATCCCGAATTTAATTCCTCATGTATAAGAAAAGAAAAGAAGCAAGGGCCTTTTAACCAATTTTGGGAGCAAAAAAATTTTTTTTTCACAAGATACACTTGAAAACGCTTTTACACCATTTAGACCACTTATAAACCATATTTGATCAAAATCTTATAGTATTGCTTTTTAAGGAACAAGCGCTGATCAATTCGTCAGCGTAGTCTGTAGATGGCCCCCAGCAATGGCGGACGCAACAGCGCCACACACAATTGAGACAAGTCAGCATGCATACATGTATGCGTGGTCGGACTCGTCTTTTAAATGTCCCGTTTAACTTACCTGAAATATCTGATCTGGCTGTGGTACTACCACAAAAACTTAGGCCTAAACTTCGTTTTTTGGCTTGAGTGTCTCAAGCAAGTTTAAACGTGTGAAGGTACATACGTAGCACTGAATATTAAATCAGGGGGCTTCATACATAGGTCAAATGATCATATGGCGCCCTTCGTTTCAAAAAGTGTGCACTACATGTATGTCAAAAATGAAATTTTGTGTGTAAGTCTATTCTGTCACTTGAATATGATTATTATCACTGTATGCAGTGGGGTTTGAACCCCAACCATTTTATTTTAACCTCACCCTTTTTATTCAGACACCCTTTATACTGAAAGTTCTCTGAGCCAACCCTTTTAGAAACTTGGATCAGTTTTTCATACTGATGGGGGTACTGAATTCTGAATTCATCTCACTTTGGTTTACTGATTAATTAAGCCTAGCTCGGCAATGTAGAAAACATAAATGGTGACAAACAAATCTTATATCACAATGATAATATACTCATTCTGATTCTTGGGGTTTTTCAACATAATTTCAATTTTAGTCAAAGGGTAAGAAGCCCACTCTTTTTATTTCAGACCCACCCTTTTAAATGTCATTTTGTTGATAATTTTGTCATCTTTAATTTGAATTCACTTTAAAAAAAAAAATTCAATTTCAAAATTTTATGATTCAGCCTATGATAGTGGTGGGCTCAGGCAGCATAGGACACGATAAATAGCATTCACTAGATTTAGGGACGAGGGATTTCTAAAACACAAATTTAGGATCCATTTTACGCATATTCCTATTGGGTCACCATGGTCATGTACAAGAAAATATTACAAGCATCATATTTTATCTTTCCCCAACAAATCACAAAAGTGTTCTTAAGAAATAAGCATAATTATGTTATTCCAAATTCGCTCAGGTTCACGCGTGAACCCCACTTTTTACAGATGTTATAAATCATATTTTTTTACCGATTAGGAAAATAATTTTAGTGATCATATGCATCCCAACCATACGGCTACGCCAGAGGTCAACGTCGGCCCGTGACCTCTGCACCCGGTTGGCAAACCCATTTTGCTCTTAATTATGTCTTCAAACTCTTTCCAAATCCAAATATATTTTGTAAAATAATATCATTTACCTAAATATTTATAACAGTAATTAACAGAATTTCTCCAAATTTGATTTCCAATTCCTTATAATTTTGTCTTGCGCAATATATGATTAATTGAGTATTTAAATTCATGCGGTGTGTATCAAACCGACTTGGTAGGTTAGTGGATTGGATCTCGCTTCTCACTCGAGAATCACAGGTTCGAATCCTGCACAATTTCCAAATATTTCTTCTTTCTTTTCTTTTCTTTTTATTTCAATTAGATCCAATCATTTTCTTTGACTTGTCACTCTTTATGAAACAATTCTCCTTTTCTTTCATTCTTTTTTTTTTTTAATTAAAATAAGACATGAGCTACTGATATAGGCCTAAGATTTGCTAATTTACGGTGATACGACGCAACCGGGGGATCAGCCACGATACCGTCCGGCAATCCAGTAACAGCTGCCATGGCCACCCTCCTCTGGGCGGGCTCAAATTGGCCTGTAGAGGGCTCACTCTTTTGCAAAGAATGTGTGGCCAATCAGAAAAAGTTGATTTTTAATGCCTAAATGTCAATAGTTTTGAGTAAAAAATGTGGGTCTCAAATCCTTGATACATAACATATCTGATCTATAGTACAATGTAATAACCAAATTTCATGAAGTGAAAGCGCTTTTTTGTAAAATGCTCCTTCGTGGTGAAAAAATGGGTCTTGACACAGAACAGTACATGCAGTCAATGGCAATGCCAGCGTCACAATTTTTGGCCAAATTTGAGGATATTTCAGGACCCGTTTTTCACCCACTACTTCGCCATTTCTTCACCGTTTCAGATGGTTGACCACTCATTTTGAAGGGAATTAAAATATCTTTCCATCTAATAACATCATTTTGTTGAAAACAAACGATTTTTGAAATTTTTATGAACATGCCTATGGCCCTATCATAATATAAATTTGACATGAATTTACTTACCCGAAATATCTGGCTGTGCTGTGGCACAGCCAGAAGCAAGCTCTGCAATAAAACCTGCACATAAGTGCACATACCCAATATCCCCAAAAATGATCATAGCTATCAAATACGATCTGCAACCCTCCACAAACATGAAACAGGATATTTAGGCCTATAATAAATTTACTTATTATAAATACTTCCCGAAGTTGTTAGTCACACAAAAATGATGTTTGAAGATATGTTTACAACCGGTTGCTATGTAAACAAACGAAACATTTCGTATGATTTCTCTGATCAGAACAGTGCAATTTTCATGAATTTAATTCAAAAAGGTTCCTTTCATTATATGTAATAAAACAGAACTGTTTGTTCAAGTACCGTTTGTATTTTTCAATTTATGGACAAATGGCCTTTATGTGATAGGCTGTACTACACAGTTTGCCTCAAGCCAAAAACGTGAAGTTTTTTGGCTTGTGTTTCTCGAGCAAGAATTTACCTGTCATTTTTGAACGTTTAGTCTCTGTTTTTAATCATGTTTATGACTGTCACTGTGATTCACATTGTTTAGCTTTTTGTGTCTCTTTCTTTCTCCCTTCAATCAAGCACAGCCTTCATAATACGAAGATTGACGCACTGTCTGTGATTTTATTGTGTCATTAATCAGTGGACTGCAAAATCAATGATCATCACGCTACGGTCGCGACTCGCTACCCAGGAAATGTCATTGCACTGGTGGCAGCGGGGGGATCATTAATTTAACATTATCATGATGGTGGCAGCAGTGGGATCATGATAGTTCGCAGTGGTAAACTTGAAAAAAACGGGCAAAACAGACTTATTCATTTATCAGAATTTTATGTTATCATTTTACATTGTCGCCCTATTTCAAGTTTGCAACGATCTCTATACAAAACGTGATGCACTCTGGCCGTGATCGCCAACAGCATGATGCAGCTATAGTTAGAATCCTACTATCGTCGACCAAGCTTTGCTCTTTACCGCTACGTTATTCTCCGCGAGAGCAAGCTTCAGTGACACCAGTCTGGGGGCTAGGGACTCAGGCTACTCTGCAGCGAACATCAAGTGCGTGATATTCTGCCAACTGTGATCTTCATGTAGCTGAGTTTGTACAGTCGTGTGTGGCGTTGAAATTTGTCATTTTTTTAACCCTAACCATACTGCACCACACAGGCACAATACAACATCCAGGTCGTATGGTCCAGTAACCTGAACATAGTGAAGACTTGTAAGTGAGTAGCCTGCTACAACATTCAGGCTGTACACTAGTAATGAAATACACCAATACAAGATCAGTATAGTGTGGCCCACTAGACCATACAGGCTGTGTTGTATGGTGTTGTCTGTTCTAGTAGCGTCAGCATATCTCACTGTCTGACTTGTATGGCCTAGATGTTACCCAGGAAATACCTCTTCAAGGGTTAGGGTTAATATTTAAGATCCAAATTTGAACAAGTGCATATGTCTAAAATCTAGAAGAGGGACAGAGGTAAGTGTGTTGCTACGATAAATTGCCATCCTTTACTTGATAAGACCATAAAAGTTGCGACCATGTTTTATGTCGGGGGCTATTCTTCAGTATTCATGGCATTCATGGCATTGCAACACGCTTTTGTATAGAGATCTGCTCATACGGTTGTGAGGTAGGAAGACCAAAAAAAAAAAAAAACCAACCGTATGAGTTCCTCATACTAGGATCATGATATGAATCTCTGCCAGAATTCCTCGGATAAACTCAATTATAGAGTCAATCACGCAGGGTCATGAGGGTAGGCTCAGGGACGGTAAACAATTGGCCCTGGCCCCTGACCTGTCACTGCCTGTGCTCTGGTTGCTTATTTACATCGTCTGAAGAATTGTGGCATGATCATCACACAAATCAAAACATTGAATTGCATTGTCATGATGATGACAATCATGTCATGACAATGCAATTTTGAAAATTCAATTGACATGAATAAATAAAAAAAGATCATTTTGTTGAAAACAAATGAATTTGAAATTTTTATGAACATGAACTTCAACATGCCTAGCTTTGGGCAAACCAACAACTGAATCTAGAATGATATTGCTTAAAGTCTACTTTGTTAACTCACATGTTAGTTTCATACTCTCTGCCAGTAACTGTATTCGATGTATTCATGTCATGTCTATTGGCTGACGCCATTTTGAAGCGGGTTAGGCCGGTCTTCGCCCACAGGGCTGTGTCAAAAACAGTTTCTGGGCGATTTTAGGGTATAAGAACCCAACAAATCGCTTAAAAAGAGTCAATGCTAGTTCCGTTAGAGATATCCTGGCTCTTATTAAAATCAGACAATAAATACACGGGGAAATGAGTTTGCGAAATACAATGTTTTTCTTCCATCTACAGAACAATCAGGAAGTTCTCTCTGTCATTTGAGTGGTGTTTCTAGTCCAATTTACTACATTTTCCCTAAACTTGGGTTAAAAAAATCTAAAACTGAAAATTAACGTCCATAAAAAAATGATGGATAATAAAACACAATCATATATAACATGATATTCAAAATCTTGTATATAAAATTTATTTCAGGTCAAATTAGTCGAAACATCAAAACCAGACGTCAATCTAGTACTTTTCTCATTACTATACGTTTAGGGTGAACGAACTTTTATGAACTGGAAATGACGGATATGACGGGTTTCTGGGCTATTTTTGCGGGGTGAACTTTAAACCATTACATATGACCTTTCAACTCAAAACAAAGATATTTTGTCGGCTGCTATAGTTATTTATGAGCCTCAAAGATCTTTTGTTTCCCTTAAACCAGGAAGGCAGTAGCGTAACAGGCGGGGGGTCAAGGGGGGCCGCCCCCTCTGAAGACTTTGACCGGGATGCGGACGGAAAATCTTGGTTAATCAGCCGGTTTTTACCCTCTCAGCGGGAAACTCCAGTCTTAGACCGGGAAAATAAAGCTCAAACCGGGCTGTTGAACCCCCTGACAAGCGAACTCTGTTACGCGCCTGCAGGAAGGTGTAATATATTTGGATCCCGTTTTTAATCTGTAGGTATACTTCACAACAAGTTTATTCGTCTCCTTGTTTCCTTGAGCAAGAAACTTTACTCTACTTGCTCCGTGGTCGGACAGTCACGTAAAGCCGTGGGTCCCCTGTACGAATAGACTCCTTCATGGGGTATGCATGTTATGCAAGTACTTGTATCATTGATTGATTGATTGATTGATTATCATGATTATAGGCCTATTTAGCCAAATTTCAGGGACCGTTCACAAACACTTGTCGCGGACAATTTTCGGGACCCCTTTTCTACCTCAAAAAATTTAAGGGCCCCCTTTTTGACGACCAAAATTAGTGGTCAACCCCATAGCCCTAATTTAGGGCCTATATAGAAAAGCATGTAAACTTTGTGGTAATTTTTAAGACTCCCCCAATTTACGGAGGGGGAACAATTTTAAGGCCCCCCCCCCCCCCCACTTACAAGTGAACGGTCCCTTATGGTCCTCTGAGACGGGGGTCAAAAATATGTTAGGCCTATAATTATTAAGTTAGGGAAGTGCAGGAGAAATGGCACTTTTTACATATTGCACCATTCTCAATAAAGTAACAACTTCACAAGTAAAACTTTGGAGGAATTAATTAATGTTTGTACCAGTTGTTGTGGCCTCTAGATTCTCAGGGGGAAATGGTGGTCCAACTCCCATTTAAATACTTAAAATAGGTAATCAATAATGACCAGATTGTAGTCATTAAGTTTGACCCACTCGTTTAGGGTCAACTATAGGCTACACCAAACCCATGCATTTGGGTCAAATAAAAATATAAAAAGAGGGGCGTTGATGAATCATTTTGTGCTTTGCTTCCATGCATTATTCTGGCGTAGTCAAGCGTGACAAAGACATTCAATCACCTGCTTATCACTTTATTACAGATAAACATTCCATATGACCACTCAACTTGAGAAGTGACCTTGAACAAGGCGGGGTCAAATCAAATTTTGACCTAGAATCACTTTTTTGACCCATTTGTGTTGTTGCCCCCTTACCAGTACATGGGAAAATTTATCACATTCGGAGATCCATTTCACACCCAACTTAAGATTACCTATCAAATCTGACCAAAAGCAACTTATGATTCCAGATATTTTCCTAATAAATTGACCTTTACATAAAGAAGTGAAATTTTACCCTGAACATATTGGTGATATCGGTTTTTAACCAAAAATGTTGATTTTGGCAAAAAATATGCCAAAAATCATCAATTTTGCCCGAAAATTTCTGGAAAGCCTAACTAAATTTTGCATTCGTGAAATTTTGAACTTTTTTGCTTTTTGGAATTTAGAAACAAATGTCTAGGAAAGCTTTTCTCAAATTTTTGATATTTTTTTTCATCTTATTTTTGATACATTGCCAAAAATAGGTCAAAATTGCCATTTTGGTGGCAGCGGTGGGATTTGTTTACATTTGTTGACCTATTTTCGGCATTTTTTAGAAAAACTAAGAAAAAAAATCAAAAATTTGAGAAAAACTTAGACATTTGTTTCTAGATTCCAAAAAGTTAAACATTTCAAAAATGCAAATTTTAGTTAGGCTTTCCAGAAATATTGGGGCAAAAAAATACAGTTTTTGGCATATTTTGCCAAAATTGTCATTTTTGGTCACAAACTGATATCATCATCATGTTCAGGGTAAAAATCCGCTCCTAAAAATGTATACTTTTATATATATAGTTGATATAATTAGTTTGAGAGTTAGAGTACAAAAAACATTTATGCCATTTGAAGGTCTACCCCCAGCCTTAAAGGGCTGTAACTTTTTAGGCCACGGGAATCATCTTTACGGCCACGGTTGACCTAGGGGTAATTTTTTGTCAGGCATCAATTTATCATGGGTAAAAATTCCAAACGTTGAAGCATTTTCACAGACGAGATAGTGTTACACCATGATAGGCCTACCTGGAATTTACCAAAAAGTTTTAAAAAGTTATCTTTACCTGGCATGCCTGGGTTTCAAAGGGCTGTAACTTCTTTGGGCAGCGGGAAACATGTTTCCTGATTGAATTTTGAAATAAAATTTGGCTCATAGAAGCAAAAGATAAGTACAAATACATCACTGGAAAGAAATTGGAAAAATTCGGTTGTGATTTTATGGACAAAACAAATTGAACAGCGCCATCATCACGGGCCATCATTTTACCAGTTTATGCTAATTCAGGCGGCATAGGACACGATAAATAGCATTCACTAGCCTTATAGGGACGAGGGATTTCTAAAACGCAAATTTAGGGTACGATTTCCGTGTATTTCTATTGGGTCACGTTACTCACGTATGGAAGAAAATAATTACAAAGATCATATTTTTACCTTTCCTCAAAAAATTACAAAAGTGCTCTTATAGTAATCAACATCCTAAATACATACTAAATCCGCTGGGTTCACGTGTGTCAAGGTTTCTGTCGACATAAAGCATAAAATTTTATAAAAACTTATGTTTAATTGTCAATTTATGGCTGTTTATTAGCAGTTGAGCTTTAAAGTGTTCAATGCTTATTAGTGCATGGTTCCTCATTTACAACCGTTTTTACGATGGTTCAAAACAAAAAAGTTACAAAATATCAATTTTATATCATCCATATTGTCGTATGCAGAAAGAACTATAATATAAGTCTACCTTGCTACCAGTGGCCTAACTAGAGGGAGGGGGGCAGGGTCTTCCCCCCCCC
>JXSR01S003420.1:27678-43254 GCA_000969725.1 Ophiothrix spiculata
AGATCATTTTGAAGATAAACACCTAAAACTTTGGCCTCAGAGACATATGAAAGTGGATCAGGGCCGATTCTTAAGTTGCATGGCTGTTGGGATTTACCAAAATAAACCTGGATGGCCTGACACTTGGCAGGATTCAACTTGAGCAAATTCTCCCTAGACCATTTGGGGGGGGGGTGCAATCACCCCCAACAATGTACCATATTGACTCCCATCACTTTGACATAACAGTCGCCAGTTGCGGTGCACCTGGTTTAATAGTGTTTAAGTCAATGTATATATGTAGGAAGTTGGGAACCACCATTATAATAGAATGCAAACTGGTGGTAGCTTTTTATGCGATTTTGTCCCAAATACATGTTCCAAGAGCATACATATGTAACAAAAACAGGTCGGGGTTGTGACTTTCCTTGTCTTTCTGAACGGTGTTTTTGAGATTTTGGCCCAAATACATGTACCAAGAGCATACATATTGGCGACTTTTCCTTGTATTTTTACTTATGTTGTATATGCAAATCGTAAGGATCATGATCGTAAGTTGGTAACATTTTCGTAAGGCTTACTATTTAATCGTATAAGGTTGGTATCTATGCCATTGATGCTTTAGATCCCTTGTCCACGACAACCAATTTGACACCTTAACCTTCGGAATCGGGACTGTGAAGAAAAATTACTGTTAAGTTCAAGACCACAAATGTACATACTATCTCCCGAGTCTCTTTTCTTTTTGTGTTGAATTTTGAACGGCCGATAGGCCACGACTATTAGTGGTTACTTTTTAATTTGGTATCATTTTTCTCGGGCTTGAGCTATAAAATTAATAGTTACCAGTTTGAGTACGCACATACCGCTGCATGCATTCAGGAACAGCTATGTCCGAGTGCCGATCAGCCTGGTGCCGATAGCTGTTTAAAATCAAAAGATAACGCACAAAAGGCTTGAGAGTTCCAACTTGACCATATCTTTGCAAAGGTAAATAGTTTAATGATACTTCGGAATGCTGCGTAACAATTGCCACAACATTCATGGATCTTGTCCAGTATTTCCAAAATAATGAAAATACTTTTTGGCTCAAAAAAGTTCATCGTTCAGGGATACGACTGTTTACTCTTGGGATTTGCGCATGCGCTTTGCGTTTTTCCCTAGTACGAGAGTCGATTTTACACGTGGTTGAAAGTATCACATCAGTAAATAAATTGTGTAGAGTCTGTGCGGTTGAGTATGCCTGTTGGCAGGCAGAACGGAACCCTTATTGCCTAAAATTAATTCCAGAATATGTAGAAAAGAGTATTTTCCCCATCTTAATGTTGAAGTTAATCCTGCTTATTGGACTGATATTAAGAAAACTTGACCATATTTTTTTCCAATTTGTAGAAGAGATTCATTGTACATCCAATATCTTTATAACCAGTCGATTTAAGTCGAGAAAATGACGGCGTTTAGAGACAGGGTATTTTGTATGTAAAGTCAATGGAGACGTATTTACCGGTGTATTTGTGTTTCCATACGGTCGTAGCAATACAAACGGTTATAACGGAGCTAGCTATTAAAAATGATGATGATCGGGCGATATTTCCCAAAGATTTACGGTTTTCAAAATACAATTGTGTACCGGTAATTTAGACACAATACTAAATTAATCTTGTTTATAAGGGCAGCAAGTCGGCATACGAACTTACCATGATGTTTGCCGAACTTAATTGCCGACTCGATTTCGACTTTGGTAGGCCTGCCCGTAGTCAGATAGGCTTTTCGCTCGCATGGAATAAAGCACATTTCCATGTAATAACTGAAATAGCGAGTCTATTTGCTGCCTTTATCCGTTTTCATACTAAATTTTTCTAAACACGTTGCATTGTTACCGAGCATATGGCCTATGGCACCATCTATCTGGGATCAGTCCCAGCATCTATGTAGGCCTAATTTATTTTGGCGCAAACTAAATCATTATTTCACATGCGATCATATTCTTATTCTTATGAATCTTATAGGCCTACTTATAAATCATATATTAGAACTTACGTTTTGTAAGTCCAGGAAAGTTGAGAATAAAGAAAATCTGAGACGAATGTCAAGGAATATTGTCTTGGATGAAATGAGCGTTACCGAACTATGAAAAGTTGCTCGTAACTCAAGTGACAAGCTGAGGCTTCGTGAAATAGTTAAGTATTTCTTACAAACAATTTTTCGTAACCCTACGTTTATATGACATGAACTGCGCACGCAACACCAAATTATGAAAATAACATACCAATAGATTAAAGAAATATATGGGATATAAACGGATAATTTGTATTTATGTGGAAGTTACTAAATCATGATTTTGTTTATATGGGAGGGGGTTTTCATTATAATCTACACGATGAAAGAGATCGCGCAAAGTCAATCATTTTAAATGATCAAGTTGGATTTACGGGGCTAAAGTTGGCTAACTCCTATTTTTGTAAACAAAGGGTACCGCCCCGGGGGTTCGTGACCACAAGATAATACTTACGAAATGAGAGATGATTAGGGTATACTCAGTTTAGTCTGACCCATACAAATATGATTATTTGAGCTGAAAATCGCTCAAAATAAGGTTGAAAATGTAATGAAACACACTTTTCATGTCATTTTCTTTAAAAATGGGGTCTTCGGAACTGAAATAATCTTGAAAAGGGCATCATGCCATTGGGAGCAGCGGCACATATACCCATACCTTTCGTCAATATAAGTACCCCCGGTGTTGAGTTTGATGAGACCATTCAAACAGAGAACAATACTTCAGGTCATTTATTGTTTATTTAACCATGTTTGATCAATAGATCAGATGCCTTATCAGCTCAAGAAGCAGAACTAATGTGCATGTTTTTTTGGAAATCAAACATCATACTCGATACCAAGTTCGTTCAAGCACAATAATGCCGATAGAATCCTAAACACAGAAACAGTAACACCATTGGTGCGAATAAATAGACGGAAGTCAATCCAAAGAATACTTTGGTGAATCAATAAACATCGTACAAAATGTTAAGTTCCTAGTCAGCAAAGGTGAACTAATGCATTGAGCGAACAAACACGGCGACATGGGTATTGGACTCAGACAGAAATGGCTAAATTTGGGCCCCCAATCGTAAAAAAAATTGCAAAGATTCATCTAAAAAACGAAGTAACGAATCCGTACCAAAACAACGGCAATCGAAAGATACAACAACAGCGAAAAAAGTTACAGAGCGATTTTTTACGATTACGGCTTCAAAAACGTTCCATAACGTTTCAAAATGATGGTAAAACAGTGTTGCTACAAACCGTGCCTGATACCGTGAAGTCATTCATGATATAGTGTATTGCAGACAGACATAGGTGCAACTATTAGGCGGGTGCGACCGAATTCTGCACAAGCCATTATAATATCGTGAAAGAGTGAAAAGTGATGGCATTAGCTTCCCCGTTCTTACGAACGAGGGGAAGCTAAAAATTGTTACTTTTTAGGAATCAATTTCACTTAGTTTGGGAATAACTTCAGTCCTTTAAGTCCTGTTTTGTGCATATAGAGAACTATAAATGTTGATAGATAAATTAATGAGTGATGTACCTACAAATGAAACAAATATATCATGTATAGGGGAAGGTGGGGTAATCCTGAACGCGGGGTACACCAGTGATTACAGTTGAACGTGAAAGGGACAGAGTAACTACCATTTAATGGTGTTAGCTATATAATATACCCGTACACTGAAACCAAACATAAAGTTTCTGAGAAAAGAATCTTGTATATTCTCGCGAGAATTGCAAAAAACATTTGCGAAACTCACTTTTAAATACACATTTTCTCGGGGATCGAATATCGAAATGAAGAGGAAGAGCAAGTTTTGCTTAGTTTAACAGGTTCATGAGTCCATCCATGTTAGAAAAACTAATGATTTGAGAAATTTTCTTACATGTATGTTTAAAGATATCATTTATTTTTAAAATTTGCTTGGATTGGGGTAATCCCAAATGACCGCTCGCAATAGGCCTACACCGTTTCCATGGCAACCAGTATCGCTGTGATCAATTAAGATGATAAATTTTAAACACTTTCCGAGCTTTTCAATATATGTATGATTGTTATTTTATTTATGCTAGAAAAAGAAAATTACATTTTTGCCCCCATACGGACTTGCTATTAAAAAACCACGTTCGGGATTACCCCAGGGTAATCCCGAACATCGCCAGTTTTTTGTTTGGATCACAACTTCTTGTAAATTAAGTTTTAGTACGTAAAACCATATGTGAAGGTAGGGGAATACTTCCATTGTTTTGGTAAGGTTATCATTGGTAAACCTTGATTTACTGTCAACTATGCTCCAATGTAAAGGTGTTCGGGATTACCCCACTTTCCCCTAAATAGTCCTAGAGAAAAGGAAAACTAAAAAAGTATGGAATTAGATTTTTTATATTTTTGTTTGTTTTTGCATGCAACGCGGTGCATTTTTATGCATACAAAAAATGACGATTTTGGATTAAAGTTGAGTTTATTTTTGTTATTGAAAAAAACTAAGTAAAAAGAAAAAAATCTAACTCCATACTTTTTAATTTGGTTTTCTCTTTCATTTAAAAAAGAATAAAGTCTCTAGAACTACTAGTGGTTGTGTAAATTTGCTCTTTTGAAATCTAACACCAAAAATCCAAGATGGCTGCCAATTATATATGCAAATTAGGCAAATTTTTTCCGTTTTTCTCTTTTTTATATTGGTTGTCATATACCCCAAAGTTGAAGTCCCCAGCATTTATATTTCAAAAAATGAATTTTTGGTGCACATAACCCCTTAAACTGAACATATTTATTGATATAAATTTGAATTAAATAAAAAGTAAAAATATGAAAATAGTTATAAGCACCCACACCCAACCCTCTTCAAAAAAAAAATAATAATAATAATCTGAAACCCATGTCTGGCCCCTCCTGATGGTGTAGAATGTTTAATCAATCACCTTCCAATAATCAATATGTTGGAATGATACATTAGATTTTCAAGGTAGAGAGCTGGGCTCTCTTCAACAATTCTCCTATTTTCTTTTATATTTTAGGAACATTCTTGTTGGGTTGTTTTTTTCAATATCCAAGCTTATTTTAGGTCAAGCATATATATTACTTTCTATTTCAGTTAGAATTTATATTCTATTCCCCTTTTAATGTCAATAATCCAATCCACCCCCTGTAACAAATGGTATCACCCGCCATGACTTGCACATTTTGATCACTGCTGCTGGCTGTGTGTGACGTACGTGATGACATGAAGCTCTACAAAAAAGAACAACTTTCCAAGAGTGCAGAAATGTGAGTATTTAAAAAACAATATCTAAACATATTAAAAATCAACATTAAATTATGTGGACTATTTATTGATGTGGCTTGTTGAACATATTCTAAAGAAATAAGGGCGAAATTGTAAGCTTACTTTTAACTGGTCAGGCTGGTCACATCATCAGCTTTGGTTAGCCTAGCCTAGGCCCGGCTAGGCATTGGCCATTGAGTTAATGCATTTATGACAGATAAAAATCCAGAGTGCAGGGCCCATTGTAGCTATTTTATCTATGATCTGAGTTCAGGGATTCCCTGGTAAAAAAGGACTTTCTGATGTTGGTTCATATGGAACCCCTCCCCTTAACCACTAACAGGAAT
Source organism: Ophiothrix spiculata (assembly GCA_000969725.1). NCBI lineage: Eukaryota > Metazoa > Echinodermata > Ophiuroidea > Amphilepidida > Ophiotrichidae > Ophiothrix > Ophiothrix spiculata. The sequence continues at coordinate 33,323 of JXSR01S003420.1, forward strand.
GTGAAAGAACTTTTAGTATTTCTTGTTTCTGTTTACTTTTACAGCTGGTGATGAAAACAATGCCATATCAGGAAATGGAAAGTGAGGAAGATCAACATGGTTCACAAATTCTCCAAGTAGTCATCTGTTATACTGTATCTATCCATACATTATGAAGACACTGACATAACTGAATTTGGACGACATCCTTATGCCTAGCTAGAGCATTTAGGTTTGACTCTTGGTCTCTAAGACAGCTAACAATTAGCTTTTCTGAGGTCATTGTTTAAAACCAGAGGTGTTGTACTGAGAGTTTAAGCAATGACAACCAATTTTGCCATTATTTCTTACTAGCTCGTGCCACTTTTCAGCGGGCAGATAATACATTATAGTTTAGACCAGGCCTGGCTTAAACTGATGATGACATCCAGTATTTCATCATGTCAACTTTCAATGGCCAGTCTGCCATTTCATTTGCCATTTCAAAAATGTATAAAGCTCAATTCATACTCGGCCTCCAAACAAAATTTTTCCTACCAAACATTTGGTCGTGACGTAAAAATGACGAGTGACTCCAAACAAAACAACTTCAATACCGAGTTCAGACCAAACAAAATTTCGCGCTAGATTGCACATGTTATTGAATTGCCATATACATTGGACCAAATGTTTGCTACCCGTTCATAGTTTAAATTCGATGGCAAATATTTGGTGACGTCACGACCAAATGTTTGGTAGGAAAAATTTTGTTTGGAGGCCGAGTATGAATTGAGCTTAAAGAAGATGTTGAATAAATTCTATGAAGCCATAATATTAGAATATTGGGAGTATCAAGGTTGAGTGTGTAGTCCGGGGGGGGGGGGGGTATGGACGCGCGGCTGGAGTTTTTATGACTACCATCCGTTTGTAAACCTGAGGAAGCGAAAAAATGCTACCCATGGATATGTAAACCACTTTGACTTTAACAATCGTTATCTAGACCGTTCAATACATTTTTACAATGTAAATTGTACTTCAAAAGCTTGATTTGGCAACCGATAGGTAAACCAAAGCAAAAATTGGTCAAAACATTGTCATTTATGTAAACCATTCTTATATTTTTTGAGGGGCCTTTGGTAAACCTGGGAGGTCTAAAATGCAACTGTTCTTGGCCGCGCGTCCTTACACACACCTTTCCACTAAGTACCCCCGGTGTGTAGTATTGTTAGCTATTGTTTAAGTCCAAACAGGAACTTTATGGGCAGTGTCAACCCTCCATTTTCAGAAATGTATTATTACATGTATGCACTGTAACTCATGATGACCTGGAGGGGCTGCTAGAAAGAGTGGTACTGATATAATCACCACTGATTTGGTGACTTACAGAACATAAAACATTTCTGGAAGTGAGAGGCTGATATGTCCCATTTTTGGAACTTCCTGTAAAAACAACCACAGGAAATAGTGGCCCATGAAGGACCTATGGGCCACTATTTGCTGTGGTTGTTTTTACAGGATGTCCCAACCACAGTAAACAGTGGCCCATGAAGGACCTATGGCAAACCCACAAAGAGCCCACATTGGGCAAACCCACTAAAAACCACAAAATCCAATATCCCACCCATATTGGGCACACGTAGTGCCCACACTGGGCAAGCCCATTCTAAATCCAAATGCCACCATGGGCCCATATTGGGCCCACCTAGTGCCCACACTGGGCAAGCCCATTCTAAATCCAAATTCCACCAAGGACCCACATTGGGCCCACCTAGTGCCCACACTGGGCTAGCCCATTTAAAACCACAATATACAGTTTTTAGGTAGGACCCATGTGGGAAATGGTTCTCACTTGTGGCAAGCCCATTCAAAACCCATTATACTTGCCCAGCTAGGACCTATCAGACACCCACAAAGGGCCCACCATGGGATAACCCATAATGAGCCCATTAATAATTGATTCATACAGGTCCCACACGGGGCCTACATAGGACCCACATGGGCAGCCCATTTGGGCCCCACTTAGACAGGTCGGACATCCCCACATGGGCCCTAAGTGGGCCACAAATAGGCTGCCCATGTGGGGCCCACATAGTAGCCCACCTTAAGCCCATATGGGGCCCACATGATTTTGTTGACTGGGTATTATGCAAATTAGCAACGCGCAGAACCAGGTCGCGACCTTTCATTCATGATTTCATTCGAAACTGTAAACAATTATTGTCCAAATATTACGTACGAAATCAGTGCCTATGATCTAGTGCTCTCAAACATTGCGTTACGCTATATTTATGGACAATACTGGGACACTCCATACCAGTTATTTTTAGCCAAGTAAATTGAAGTAATGATGTCATAAAAGCCAGGCAATTGCCATACCCCCAATTGACAAACTCTGTTACTGCACGATCGATCTCCGCTGAAATCACCTAGGGCGATGTTCACAACGGTTTCGACGATAGATAGTACAGCGAGCCATGCACATGTTTTCTAGTTCTAGCAATGGCGTACGTAAATATTACCTGGGATTTTCCCGATACCTCAAAGAGTTTTCAGCAGTGACTGGCAATTGAATTCCAGGGTTGAATTTGTAAAATTTGGATATAATATCGCTTGTTTACTTCTAAATTACGAACACGATTAGGTATGTTCAATTTGACATATACAGTAAAATGAAATTTTAAGCTTTTCTTATTCAGCTGCATGTCAAAATGTACTAGCCCGACCGGACAGTGCTGTTTTAAAAACTACTAGCCCGAAATGAAATCCACTAGTCGCGGCCTGGTAATTATTCTGTGGCTACGCCTCTTTTGCGTAAGAATCTGGAGAACGAAATAAACATATGAAATTAATAGACAAATCTAAACACGGCTGGAAGGTTGTAGAAGAATATAAAACGAAGATGTTGGGGATGACAAGGCTGATTTTGGAACTGAAAAGTTAAAATAAAAGCTGGCTCACATTATAACGATGACTAATATAAAGTGACGAATGTAAATAAAATTTAAAAAAATATTGGATTTCAACAAACGTCACCCTACATATCACCCTACATAAATCAATGTCAAATCAGTCATTGCAATTTTGTTCTTTGCGCTTGTAATTTTATCAGCGGCCATTATATTGACACACTGTAAGAGGTAATTCTGAATTGCTTACTTTACGGGTGACTGGATAAAACCTCTTAAAAAGTATATCAAGAAACCATCGTGTAGAAAATGAGTAAGTATAGAGATAGATTAAAAAATTGACTACTCTTGGCATTTGCAAGAGGGAGGGAAATAGCACTAGGTGATGGCATGGGAGATAATTGAAGAAATCATTGTCCTAAACAACAAAACAAAGGGGGTGCAGTAAGCATTACTACTCAACTGTCATTCAATATGGTGAGCAGATTGTGAATTCTCTGGATTCGGGAATGTGGAACTGGGATGGAAAAACTTTGTAACTTTGGAGAAAGTAGATGAGAGATGAGGACCTAGAATTGGAGTGGGTGTAGAATACATGTGAACCTCAGGAAACTTCAATTTATCAGGACAAGATTTCTTCTTTCCAAAGGGCGTAGTGGAAGAATCCCAGTTCATATTTTAGAAAATTATTTAGATGACACCAGTGGGACATGTAAAAAATGTGTGATAGTTCTATATGCCACTTAACTGCTTTCTAAAGCTAATAATATAATCAGCAAACTTCTTACAACTTGACATCATGAAATTGGGTAGGTAAACCAAAATTGTTCTGAAAAAATGAAACTGTATGACCAGTTGAATTGCAAATGATATAACAATATAAAATTGTCTGGGGATATAATAGAACCAGATTTAACATGAAGCGTATCCTTAAAGCTAATTTGAATGAATATTTCCACCTTATAGTGAAAAACTTGTTGGCACTGTTTTAACTTACTGGGATAGTAGGCTATACATTGTTGGACCAAGAACATTAAAAATCATGTGTTCATTTCTATATTTAAACTATATTAGAATTAAATAAATATTATACATGTCAGTTCACTTTGACTGATGGTTACATCGCACAAAGCAAATGGGCATCATTCATTGTATATCCACAGAGTCTGAATAAACCATTAATGTACATTAACACTATTAAGTAGGTTTGGTAATTGAATGATAAACATGATAAAAAGTCTTGCTTGACTTTAAAACTTGATAAGTTACAAAAATGTTAAACAAGCAATATGATACTTTACAAAACAGTTGTTTTAAAAATGGGCATACATATCTGTCATATTATTTAGTGACTGAACATTTCAATGTCACACGATTAATGCATCAAATTTTGATATGTTGATATTGGTATATTGAAAACGATTTTCAGATTATTTATCAACAAACAAAAACATTCAATAACTCGTTTGACAAAATAACAATAATTACCCAAGGTAATTGTGACTGTACAATACACAAATCTATTTTGCATCCACCTCCGGCTGTCAAGGTTTTACTATTGCTTAACTAAAGTGCAACAATAAATAACCCTTAATTGTCTGGTATTTTGTTGCATACAATCAACCTGTAAAATTTGCAATATATTTGACTATTACATTTGTACCCAGAGGGTGTTTTAAGTACTTCCCATAATTCCATTCAAAATTGGAAATCAATAGCTCAAAACAACTCACAGTGAGAACAATTTCCCATTGAACATACACAGTAAATTACATGTTTTAAAACGGTCACAGTTCATTTATTATTGAAGCGACCAGATAATTAAAATAACCTTGAGAAAGGTCACACTAGCAGCTCACCGAATATGTAAACAAATCTTTGGTCATTTGAAGCTATTCCATCAAGTACAGTTTGATTTAGCAAGAAATTCAATATATTTCCCATACAAATGCATAGTAGTAATTTGACCTCACTGAACATTCCATAAGTAATTATACTTACTGAGCTGTTACTGTTTATTATGAGAAGATCTTGAATCACCCTCTGTTTGTACCAAAACCTTGACAACCAAACATTTGTGGTCATTGATCACCTGGATTCCATACATCCTACCTTACTCCTTGTTGGCAATCATCCTGTCCATTCCAGCCTCTTTTTCTCTGAAGTTTTCAATCAGCATTCTCTATCCTCCATTTCTCTGTGCTTGTGAATCATCCTTTTCCATCCTACGTCAGATGCCCTGTCTAATTGCAAGCAGCATCTTTCTTACCTTAAACCTGGTTTCCATCTCCAACTTGCTTATCATAGAGTCATCAATCTCTAATATAGTCTTCTCCATGGAGTTACAGAGTTATTATAGAGTCATTAATCTCTTATGAAGTCTCATCCATGGAGTTAGTCATTAATCGCTAATATAGAGTCTCCTCAATGGAGTAAGAATTATCAATAGAGTCATCAATCTCTCACAAAGTCATTCGTCGATCCAATTCTCTTATAAGCATTCATAAAGTCATAATATTCATCATTATAAGTCTTACAAGTTGCATCTTCAAAGTCTTTCCCCAAGGTGATGCCATTTCCTATATCCTGTAATCCTATATCCTTCCATTTCTTATAATTCTTTATCCTTTTTTGTTCATCCAAAACCTGAAATAAAAAGTGTGTAAAATTGAATATTTTCTGTGATCAAGATTTTTTGCAACTTCAAAACTTAAATTTCATAAAACATGGATTTTGTCATTTTTAGTTATAAACACTGATTACTTTCACTCACAAAATCAAATGGGAGATTTTGATAGCACATGAAAGCACATATTTTTCTAATTCTCATAACCCCTGTAAAGTTTCACACCCATGCTGAATTACGGGAATATTCTCGTTTAAAACAAACATCAATATCCTATAGGTTTCTATTGGTCACTCTCAGACACATATTTGCCTGAAGTATTAATACGAATGAAACTTTACAATTGCTTATGTAGGTGATGACATTCATTCAAACATGGAAAAGTATATGTTAAATTTGTTGCCAGATTGGAGTACCTATATACCTTTAAATAAACAATAGAACATAAAGTGCATTAACATAAAATTACAAATACCTGGACTTTAAATCTCCATTCTTTGATTACGATTGTTGCATTTCAAGATTTACTTTGGTCCTGCCGAGTTGTAGAACATGTATGCTTACGTACAGTTGAAATGATCTGGAATGCAAAAAATAAAATGAACACTGAAATAAAATATTTACATGAAGATGTACAATTAGAGGATTTAGTTCAAAACGAGACTTGAGCTAAAACAACTTACAATAGAGAATCACAATTGTACTGTCAAGGTGTTCTCAGATTTGCACAATCATGACATGATTACAGGAAATGAGTTGTATGTCAGCATTTATCAAATTTGAATTTTGATTACAATATAATTGTGCATTTAAAAAAGCAAAATTTGGTCCAAAGCCAATAGTTAATTGGTTTCCTGGTTCAAAAGATACTGTAATTCTGTGATCTTTAAAAACAATGAAACAAGAAAAGGATTACCCTTAAACTCAAAATTAGTATTTATAATTACAACATCCAACTCCTTCACCGATTGATCCATTTTATCCCGGCCTTGTTTTATCATGAAAGTGCAATATATGCACTCAATATCCTTTCCTATAGTCAAATGAAATTTGGAATCCACGATTCAACAAATGGCCAAAACAGGTAAGGAATTATCTTTAACCCCCATCGTTTGGAGGGTATCAATATCTGCCAAAAAAACAAGCCCAATCAGTCAAAAAACAAAAGGGTGCCCTGAAAGTTGACTCTTATACTACTTGAATTAACAATTCTTGATACAGCTTGTGACTTGCTACATTTAAGTATTTGAGAAATCCTATTCAAAATCTTCACATTCAAAGAACCAATCTTACCATTTAACTGTTTCTTGCACTTCCTGATCATGCATGATAGTCAACTAAGATGAGATTTGTGCAATAGAATTGCCATGGCAGTGGTTTATTTCTCTTCTGAACTGTTAAATTGATATCATGCATGAGCGTCCATTGGGGTTATCTCCCTGATCAAGGTATGTACAGTAAAATTATAATTTTCTGTCAAGGTATGTACAAATATGAACAAGGTTACTTACTGCACATTCTCCTTCCTCCACTCCTTTATTAACTGCAAAAAGTGTGGCAACAACAATTAATAATAGAAGTCAAAAGACTTGGTATTATCAGCATCCACCAAAGATTTGGTCAGGACGTATATAAAATCATCACTGCCAAGAATACCCAACAATACTGATAGGGGTAATTTCCCCTCTTGTAAGAAACCCCATTTATCCTGATGAAAGATGCCATTCTAGTTTCTCTCATGGTAGTATGTTAAACTGTTCTGGACCGTGGGATGTCATTCATGATAGTCAATTTGACATTATTTCCCCAAGGTGTGTGCACTTGAATCTCATGGTAGTAGATTATTTCTCTTCTTGACTGGGATAAGTCTATTCCATGTACACCAAAGGTAATAAGGTTCAGTCTGAAAGATAACAGAGAATAAAGTAAACATGACACCTGCTCCCTCAAAGTGAGCGAAAGGTCACAAATCTCAAAATTTAGTTCATTACATTCTCTATATTCTGAGCTTTAGATATATAATATGTCATATTTTCTTTAACTTTCAAACATAAATGAAAGCATCAACGATGCATTGCCAGCTTCTAATATTGTGCTGCCACAGTAAAAGGATGTAGTTAACAGCTTGTACATATTGCAGATCTGATGTATACTTAAAAGTATAATGAGCTACAATGTACATGAAGGAGCCGACAACTGCATCTTTTTGCCACGGCTGCACACAGTGACATATATTAATAATCCTGTTATCGATTGTCGGAAGTATGGATTGTTGGAAGTATCAATTATCTAACAACATATCGATAAACAAAATCAATCAATCAATCAATACACTGTTCTTGCATGTCATGACATGCAAACCCCATGAAGGAGTCTATTCGTACAGGAGACCAACGGCTTAATGTGACTTCCGAACCACCCAAGGAAAAAAGAAGATGAAAACCGCCATAACACAATGCAACAAAGACAGACACCCTCAGGAATTGTTTGACAATGTTTTGTAGTGATAGTTTAATTAATAAAACAATAACAAGTCTGCAAGTTAAGCTAAACTTTCACTATATTTCCCATGTGACATCGTTATTATCGACCGCTACCTTAGGACGTTCGTCATTGGGCAATATTTCAAGATATTTAGTGTGACGGCCAATCATAATGATGTTAACTGCTAGAATTAGTTCGGAATAAATAAAAATATGACGAGAAGCCTTCGCCACACAGCACCATCGTCAAATAATTTCATTCTGTTGTCCACTAACAAAGACTGCTATAGGTTTTCATTTATTCTACAAACTATTGTCAATTGGAACAATTTACCTAACCACATGACATCAATAGAAGATAAGCAGCAATTCAAGGAAGCAGTCAATAACCATATAACTCAATCAATCCAAACTGTTTGAAACACTCTCTCTGCTCCAACAACACCAGCGCACCCTACACAGTTGGTCCCCATTTACATGTAGGGGCCTTGTGCAGAAACCAAGCAAGTAGCTATTCTGGTGAATTTTTTTTTTCTTCAAATGCAGTCAAAATACATACATGTATCAAATCAAAGGTCTTAAAGAGAGAACTGCAATGGTGGAATTTTCATTGTGATACATGCACATTAGGCTGATTCACCAAAAAATAAAATTCTGATTTTTCTTCGGCTCACCCCCTCATTTTATTCCTTTTAGGGTTAGAATCATTTGTGCAAATTTTTAAAAACATTGAAAAAAAATTAGGGGCGCTACCAGCTGTTTTAATTTTGTGTACAAAGTCTATGGGATTTTGAGGTAGTCATTTTCATACTCTTTTTTTACCATGTTAAATCTATTCATAGTCCATACAATTTATAGAAGTTTTAAAGGAAAAGTCAATCTTTAATAAAATCTAAAAAGTCCAAAATTTCAAGTTCAATGTTGCCTTTAATTACCAAAAATGTAAATAGCATGACGGAGGAAGTATCGTTACCAAACAGATCTCAAGAGGAAATCCCATCAGTTGTCTATTTATAGGGGGATTCCCTTGAAAAGACCTCAAGTATGACAATTTACATAATTGCCTGCCCATCTTCTGTTGTTCCTACTGGTTTAGCTTATAGATCATTACATAACTAAATGGGCTGATTGATGGCACTGACCTTAAATATACATTGTTTGGTAAGTGACCCTGATTTATTATTCTTTGGACAAATCCTAATACAGGACACTGAATGTTTTGGTTGTTTCACTTACTGCTGTGCCCCAAATGTCAAAATGTTCATTAAAAGTTGATTTTCTGGACAAATTGGTAACTTTTTTATTTTCTTCTTCTGTATTTGTTTAAAGGACACCTTGCTAGATATCGTGTGCATTTTTTTTCATTTATTGAATAAAATTATCATAATTTTATTCAATGATAAAGAGGAGGACCCAAAATTCCCATAGACTTTGTACACAAAATTAAAACAGCTGGTAGCGCCCCCTAAATTTGTTTCGATTTTTTTAAAAATTTGCACGATTGATTCTAACCCTAAAAGGAATAAAATGAGGGGGTGAGCCGAAGAAAAATCAGAATTTTATTTTTTGGTGAATCAGCCTAATGCACATGTTTGTGTTGGGAAGTCCGATGAACATGGGAATGTTGGGAATCATTCTCTGGCTTTTTTCTAACATATTCAAAATTCACATCTTGGCAAAATACATATCAAATTTAAAGCTTTGAAAGAGAAAAATACAATGGTACAGTTTGTGCCCGGTCATATCTAAAGGTACCTTAATAGCGGCATAGTAAATTACGAGATACAGGCCATTGAAGCTAATCATTGTCAAAAATCACGTCCAAGGTCGAATTTCTAATTTCATCAGAAATGTTATCATTGAAGTGTATTCTATCATATTAATCGGGTTCCAACATCCAAAACATAAGTAAAATGTATTAAAAATCAAGCTAAAAATCCTCTCTCCATTCAAGATTTA
>JXSR01S003421.1:41712-58515 GCA_000969725.1 Ophiothrix spiculata
AAACAATAACCGACCGCACAGAACTGCCAAGAATCGGTAGACAACCTGTGGTTGAGTTTTGAAATGGTCCCTTAGGGGCGGCTTCAATACTCAACCGGCGGTTGTCTGTGGGCGGTTCTGGGCGGTTGGCTATTGTTTATTCCGGTTGAACCGTCCAGAACCGCCCAAAACCGGCAGACAACCGCCAGTTGAGTTTTGAAGCCGCCCCTTAGGCATTTTTCTGCTTTTTATCTGATGAATAGCATGAAGACACAACAGTAAGTCTATTTTGTATTATGTAGTTACCTCAAACTTTAACCTTTATGTATTGGAAAAAAAAAGAAATACAAAATCGAATGAAAATTTGATGACTTTGATGCTTCAGTACCTAAATGCTTCTGTTCTATAAATTGGATCATAAGTAGAGCATCTATATACATGTATGTCTCTGCGTCATTTATACGTGTGTTGCCATGGATATTTATCAAACTAGATATTAATCTTGCTTAGTTAAATATAAGAAATATGCTTCTCGTCTTAATGACCTTGTCAAAGTACTATAGAACACACCAAATGTTTTCAATGACTCGAGGGAAACACGTACAAGAAGAGCGACTTACATAGAAATAATGTCAATTTACACGATGAGGCTAGAGGAAAACATACCGACTTTGATCTCCCGCGCATTAAAACAATTTAAAACTTTAAGAGTACAGATCTTTTACCTTTCTACTCATAAATGCAACGAGAAAGTCATTAATCTTTTTCTCAAAATAAATAAAAGGTTGATTTACATTACAAACGGAGAGGATATAATTGATTTAATATATGAGGTGTTTTATATGAGAGTGTTCGGATAACAAATGATTTACATTTCCAATATCCAGCGTGGCATAGAATAACAAATTTGTTTACGATTTTTTTTATCAATAAAACTTGTTTGAAATTAGCTGCATTGCTTGAGATATAATGCTAATCGTCATGTTTTCAAAGATAAAACAAACACATGGCAACAGAGTGTTTTGATAGACGTCATATCAATCCAGAGACGATAAGACAGGAAGAAAACATACCGACGTAAAATACTTCACACGCGCATGAAAAGTATTTAGGGTTTCAAGAGTACAAATCTAGTACTTTCCTTCTCATACTCCAAATCAAAAAAAATCAGTTGTAATCTTTCCAAAATTTCAAATAAATAATTTTACAGAGTTAACTTGTTTTATATATAGTTTCTTTTGAATAAAAAAACACAATTCTAAATAATTTTGATGTTTCTTTCTATGTTGAAAATACTATTTTGAAGTAAGTCGTTTTCAGACAAATTTAAAAAATAAAATAAATCTTTGGAAAAGTTCATTACAAATAACAAAATATAAGACTTAAAGCAATACTATGAAGTGTTACAAATGAAGCAACCCCTGTCACCCATGACTTTTGATCTTTTTAGCTTACTGAGTTTGTTTTGGGTAGATATATAGTAATACCCTTCAAATGATTTGGCTTAAATATGCTTACTTTTTCTTTTATATTCATTTGTTGAATTGAACTCGGGATCCCGAATTTAATTCCACATGTATTAATATAGGAAAGGATGCATGTGCATTTTATCATTTTTCAATGGCAAAATAATGTTTGACAAAATACTTTTAAAAACGCTTTCACATAGGTACATTCTTTCATTTTATGCAGTTTTTACTAAACGGCATTTTTGATCAAAATCTTATACTATTATGCTTTCCATTCTAGAGAGTACATCTAGTTAATAATGTTTTTCCTAAATATAGCAGGTAAGCATGATGTCATCATGATTTTGGATGTCAGTAACGTAAGATGTTGCCATGGAAATAGAGGATGAGCTTCTAGAATTAACTTTGCACCTTATAATATTTAGAACGTGTGTGTATATAATAGAACTCTTTGCATCGATATAGTAAAATTTTCAAATATGACAAATCATGTAAGCAATAGAAACTATAAAATTCATGAAGGTACATTCGTTTTTTATTTACTTCCTGTTTTCATCAAAAAATCAAGATGGACACTAAGCTGATTAAGTTAAGTTTTCTCATCTATTAACTATAGAACAACTGCGTCATAATCATCTCTTTAATCTCTGCTGTAATAACAAATGAAAACCATGATTACTATAGGGACATAATCAATAATAGAGACGAGCGATCACTCAGGCTGTCCGAGCCATGCAACCAAGTAGTTGATCGTCCTACCTTTGCATTTCGCTCATCCGTGGCAAAAAATCAAGTAATATAATGGTGAATAATATCAATACGTACCAAACAACTAATTTATAATATTTGCTCGACCCAGGTATTGCCTTTGCTAGGGTCAAGAAGATAGGCTCATCCTTGCTAAGCTTGGGCTATTTTTCTAAAGTAGATATCTAAATAAGAATACGGCCTTGATTTCAAAACCGTGCATTTCAATATTTACGATTAAATTACAATGCTGCCCTTGATGAATTTATCCAGCGATTAATCAAGAACAAGCTCAGTACAAGCATCAATATTATTGTGAGAGCTCGTGAGATTTGTAACAATCCCAGTCAATAACTCATGTCTTGTAAAGGCAGGGTTTTGCTGCTGCCTAATACGCAACACCGTTTTCTGCAAAACCCATCACATCTAAGCAATAAGGATTATAATAAGATTATTCAACTAAACTTTACATCTTATACAGGTGGACAAAATAATTTTGGCTTTCAACAGAGAATAGTCTTCATTGAAGGTTTTTTTTAATTATTGTTTTCTTGAAATTTAATGTTATGGTCAGAACACATTTTTTTTTAGAGCAACAAGGTATTTAAAGATGGGTTCATAACAGAGAATACAATTCAATCTCTTTTTACGATTCTTGCTTCATGAACATTGAGATGGTTTTAGATAAATCAAGGCACCGTGACAGAAACCTGAACCAAGGGAATAAATGACGTCAATGGCTGTTTAGATGGATGTGACGCCATAGATAACCGAAATGGCAAATTGGTCAATGGGTGAATTATATCAAGGCTACTATACTAGAGACAGAACCGAACCACATATTACACAGCAGTGGAATAATTTAAAGGTTCACAAATTGTTGAATGGTTTTTTTTTTTTTTTTTTCAGTTTTATTAAATCTGACGACAAGAGTTGAAAATGCGGTTGGCATTTTTCTTTTCTGTATACTACATTCTTGATTTAGGGTTTCAAGAGTGCATATCTATTACTTTCCTTCTCATACATTTTCAAGAGGAATTCATTAATTATCCTCAAAATTCACAGCTTAAAGCTGGTGGTTTATATTATAGTTTCCCTCAGACTTTAGCTATTATTAATTAAAATGTTTTGATAAATGATTAAAAGATTAGGAGATATATATTTCCAGTTGGAATACAGCACGAAATGGCGAAATTTGTTATGAACATGCTCCTTTTACCAATAAGGCAAAATTTCACCCGTGCCTTAAGCTCTATTATATACATTTTTTAGTACAGCTTAATCATTTAGTCAGTTGGCTTGTTGGCTTAATACTAGGATGTTGTTGTTGTTGTTGTTTATAATCTCTAAAATGGCAACACAAACTTTTTAAGTCCTATAGATTGTTATAAGCAATGAACCTTTTCAGAGGTTTAAAAATGTAAAAAAAGTAAAAAAAAAATATATAAAATGTAAATCTTGAAAACAAGACTTATTTTAAATTATTTTTTCCGACTTAGAAATAAAGCTAATAATGATTCAAAATGTCTTTTTAAAATCAGGTTTATGTTTTATCCAAATCCAAAAAATCAGTTGTAATCTTTTCAAAATTTCAAATAAGTAATTTTGCAGGGTTTACTCGTTATGTACTCGTTTAGTTTATTTTTAATCAAAAACACAATTTTGAATAATTATGATGTTTCTTTCTATGTTAAAACTACTATTTTGAAGTAAGTCTTTTTGAGACAATTAAAAAATTCTTTGGAAGTGTTCATTACTAATGATAAAATATAAGACTTAAAAGTAACTCTTTCCATTCTAGTGAGTACATCTTACTTACTTATGTTTTTTCCTAAATATAGCAGGTAAGCATGATGTCATCATGATTTTGGATGAAAGTAACGTAAGACGTTGCTATTGAAATACAGGATGAACTTCTAGAATTAACTTTACACCTTATAATATGTAAAACGTATATGATAGTACTATTTGAATCGCTATAGTAAAATTTTAAAATATGACAAATTATGTAAGCAATAGAAATATAAAAATCATGAAGAGGTACATTCGTTTTTCATTTACTTCCTGTTTTCATTAAAAAATCAAGATGGAAACTAATCTGGTAAAGTTACGTTTCCTCATCTATTAACTTTAGGACAACTGCGTCATAATCATCTCTTTAATCTCTGATGCAGTAATAACAAATTTAAACTCTGAAACCGAATATTTTAATTTTACGATTAAATTACAACGCTTCCCTTGATAAATTTATCCAGCGATTCAGAAATTGGTTGTTTTGTTGATCAAGTACAAAAATCAATATTGTTGTGAGAGCTTGTGAGATTGGTAAAAATCCCCATCATGTTCATGTTTTGTCAAGGCACGTTTTATACGCAACTCTATTTTCTGCAAAACTTATCCCATCTAAGCAATAAGGAAATGCAAAGATTATTCAATAAAGCCTTACACTTTATAGACATTGGACAAATTCTGGGTTTCAACAGAGAAGAGTCTTCTTGATATTCAACCAAAAAGCATAAAATGAGTATTATGGTGGATTGACCAACAGGAGCATAAATGATAAAATAAATAAATGTTTTATTGCTTGTTCAGGTTTGATTACAATTCAATGCTATGCACAGAAAATATTTTAGAGCAACATGGTATTTAAAGATGGGTTTATAACAGAGAATACAATTCAATTTCTTTTCACGGCTCTTGCTTCATGAACATTGAGATGGTTTTAGATCAATGAGTGTTAACACCGTGACAGAAACTTTAACCAAGGGAATAAATGACGTCATTGTCTGTTTAGATAGATGTGACGCCATAGATAACCAAAATGGCAAATTGGTCAATGGGTGAATTATATCAAGGAGACTAGACACAGAACCGAACTCTTTTTATTCAGTTTATTTAATATGACGACAAGAGTTGAAAATGCGATTAGCATTTTTTTTTGTGTACTACATTCTTGGTTCCGATATTTCTGCAATATTTGAATTTTATATACCATTGAAAAATTACAGCCTATCAATTTGATCAAATAAACATGTCAGAATTCTTAACTATACTGGTATAATACTGGGTTATGATATTTAAATAATACCACATACATACAAAAATGATGTGACATAGACAGTATGCAAATTACCGTATGTCATAATGCATATCTCTAGTAAACTATGCATAAAGTCGATGACGATATTGAGACCAACATACCGTCAAAATGTCAGTCCAAGTAAGACACAAATAATTCAAGGATTGTATCATTACCTTTCGACACATTTTTGTCTTAACGGTACAGATAAACTGACAGCTCGTTTCCGACGTCCTTCGTTACTATGGAAACGCTAATAAACCTTTCTTTTTCGTCTTTGAGGTAAAGTTAATATACTGACTTCAGTATAAAATCTATTTAATAACATACAAATCAGATGACATTTTCGAAATGAAAGAAATTTAACTTTCAAAAACAATAAATTGTCTTTATTTATGGGTATTTGCAAGATTTCCTTTCGTCCTTTTTAGGGTATATCTTTTGGTTAAACGGCACATCATTATGGATTACATGATCAGACTTCTTTTACTCCTTATCTTAAACGGCGTTATGCCTTTTACCCATAATTTTCTGTCACCTATAATGAGTCTGTTATGTAATGTTACATTTCAAATTTGTTTTTTAATGTAAATAGTTAATTTCAATTTGATGTTCCTGATGGAGTGTTATGAAATAGATAAATATGTTACAGATCAGCCCATTATTCTTGCATATTTGAATACAATGATACAGACATGTCAAAGATAAATCCTTTTGAAACATATTTAGTTTGACAAAACCAGTGAATTATTTGGAATATATACTCACATAATATTTCGTCCTACTCGTCGGAGGACTTTAATAGTCAGATCTGGTCATCTGATCAAGTTTTCCGGGGAACTTTCGACTGATCGATTTTCTTAGACTTCTTCCCAGTCGTCAGAAGTGAATCATAGATGTGACTAAGAAAATAGGTGCCCTCCTCCCTGTTCATGGTCTTGTTTCCTCTCTTTCGGATCTCCATCGCCTCCCGTATTTCTTTAGATTTCCGGTCATGTTCCTTTCCAAGGATTGTTGAATTGTCCCAATCTATAACGTGGTTGGCTCGCGCGACGTGATCTGATATCGCCGATTTTGTTTGTTCTTTTTCCGATGCCCTCCGTTCCGATCTAGTATATCTTTTATCATTGGCTTTATTAACTTCAGTTCTATGTTCCGATAAGCGTGTACCTACATAACTAAGATCGCAGTTTTTGTAATCTATTTCATAAATACAATTTCCTGTCTTGATCGTGTCACGTTTGTCCTTTGGATGAACTAAAGTTTGCCTAGGAGTCTTGTGAGGTTTCATTGTCGTATTTATCCTATGTTTTTGAAAATATGTTGTAATCGCTCAGAGATTCCACTGATATAAGGTAATACGATCGTGCCTCTACTTTTCTGTTCATTGGTTGATTCCTTTGTTGGTTTAACCGATTTTTTGGCTTTGTCCTTTATCTGTGATTTAACCTTACTAATAACCCAGTTTGGGTAGTTACATTTCTTCAGAGCCGCGCGGATCCGGCTTTCTTCCATGATCTTATCATTTTGTTCTGTTACCACTGCATTCATCCGGTCAAACAATGTCCTGACCACATCCATCTTCTGGTGGAGGGGATGTTCAGAATTAAAGAAATAAATACTTTTGTCTATCTGTTATCTATTAATATCTTGATCACACACTATGTAGACCAACATCGTTTATCAATCTCATCCGATTCAAGACAAAATAAAGATGTAGGTTAAGGGTCGTAAAAGCTTTTAAAATATCGAGACTCTCGAGCCACTCGGCAAGCTATTTATATAGATGAATGTTAATCACACATTCAGCCATCTCTGCTCATCAGATGTAGGGCAGAAGTCAACAAAGAAAAATTGAAAACTACTAGTTCACCACTCTGGGTTTAACAATATCTTGGAGGGCAAATGCAACATTGTAATTTCATCAAGTAACTTTAATCGTTAAAATAGTGATATGAAAAACTGGTTAACATTCTGGTCGTAACACCTGGTTAGATCAACGTTGCAGTTGTCTGATTGAACAGATAGTACTAATGATAAAGCAGCATTCTGTATATCCTTGTATCTGGCATCTCATTACGATTTACACGAAATAGGAATTAAAGAATATCTATTACAAGCCCTTCGAAATACATGTGGCAACTTTCAAAGTTGATACACAGTGCATTTTTTTTTAAAGAGAATCAGTCCTTAAAGGTGTAGGTTCCTATTTCAACATGTGTAGAATATTATCTGAAACTCGAGGTCAATATGCTTTCATTTGTCTGGATTTTACAATTGGTAAAAATGACAAAGTCTATCTGGCGCTTCACTAACCTTGGTCTCTGGGGATGAGGCTTTTATGTAAAAAATATAATAATAATAATTATAGAATAATAATAGAATAATAATAAATAAATGCATTAGAAACAAAAAATAGGTATACCAATGAATTTTGAATTTTATGCCATATTCCCAAAAACTATAAAGAATTTGTAAGTGAAATTTTGGATTCATAATCAGAAAAAAGGGCTTTAATTTGACGTTAAAAATGTACTACTTCCAGTTGAGCCCTGGGATGAGCATGTGATCGGAACCTACACCTTTAATTTTCTGACAGGTTAAGGAGCTGTGTGTCTTAATGCATTGTTTGGAAGACTTTTAATAAATTTGGAAACTTAGATATTCGAGATACACTGTTCCACAATTTTGGTGTTGCTATACCGAGAATGATCACCATACATTTGGGAGTCTTCGTGACTCAAATGGAAGGATAATTATATTTGAACTAATACTTTTGATGATTTTACAATATCTCACATCTCAAAACATTTCACACGATGGTGTATTGACAAAAACATGTTTGGGCTAACGGGTCCAAGGGCCGTATTCGTAATGTACACTTAAGTGCAACTTTTTTAAGAGTGTCCCTTAAATCTCCTGAATTTTAAGACAAACTCTTACAGTTGCACTCAAATGAACAAATATTTAAGAGAATCCCTTAACTATCATAATCTTAAGGGCAACTTTTAAGGGGACATTGGAGCACCCTTAAAAGTTGCTTTTAGGTCACATGGGTATTCTATGTCATATATGTTACATAATTTGCTTTTTGAGTAGAAGAAAATACTTCAAATGTGACTTTTTACAAATTATAGTAAGCATTTTTGCACTTAAAAGTACATTTAAAAAGAACAAAAAATGAAACACTGCAATAAATCAAAAATTGAGCTTTAAAGTTAAGGGAATCACTTAAGTGTAAGTGAAACAAATAAACTTTAAAGTTTAAGTGTTACACTGACACTTAAGTGTAAAAATTGCACTTAAGTGAAAGGGACTTTTATGAATACGGCCCAAGGAATATTTTATGTTACAGGAAGTTAATGTAGGAGGGTCATTCAAAAAGTTCTACCTGTTGTATCATAACTTCTGTTCTATTAAAGGTAGCTAATTGAAAATTGGCAAACATATAACTACATATGTCATCTACACATAGTAAAAGAATCGTATCAATACCTCTTCTAGAGTTTGGCAGGTGATCTAAGAACCAGAGTAAAGTTTGGTACACCGGACACGGTCAAAATATGTGCAACATTTTTAAAAGTGGCTGAAGTACAGTGAATTGAAAAAGCCATAATATAGCAATATAGTATTGCTATACAGTGAAAATTTTATAAATCATAAGAATGAACATGCAATTATATGGGATGATTAAAAAAGCTGACCAAAACTGAAAGTAATGGTCATTCACAATCACAACAATAATAGGAACAAATCGCCCCTGCAGCAATATTATGAAAATTACCAAGGACACAGTTTACGAAGAAATTGACCTTAATAAAACAAGATGTGAAATGGTGGCATTATGAAGCTTTATTTTTTATTACATTTTCATAGTTGATCAAAAGGGGAACTAAATGTAATTTGTTGACAGAAAATGTGGTTTAGTACCTTTAATTGTTGTTTTTCACATAAAAACGCACATGGAAAAAGTCAGGCTTTAGAGAAACACACAATGCTGATATTCGTAACTTGAAAGGGTACAAGACTTCCTTTCACATATTGGGATTCTGGGTCATTTCTATCAGTACCAAGTTTACTTTATCAGTGACAAATGATTTATTGGACTGTTAGGTACACTTTCATTTCAAATTTGTTCTGTAACTTTCATAAATTTTGGGAATACAGATGGCTGTTCATCCCGTAGCTGCGGTGTAATGCCATTAGATATTTCACCGTTTCCGGTGTACCCGAACCTTACTGTGGTTTTTAGGTAACTTACAGAAATCTAGATAAGATATTGATACGATTGTTTCACCATAATGTAGATGACATTCTTAGCTATTTTTGTGCCAATTTTCAAGTAGCTACCTTTAATAAAACAAAAGTTATGACGCAACAGGTAGAACTTTTTGAATGACCCTCGTAGATGACTCTCTACATAAGTGATTTCGTCCAGTATTCTTTTTTTTTCTTGTTATATCTGAAGAATTGTTGTCGTTCTGTAAAGAGATAGTTTGTAACAAAAGCATAAATACTAGGCATGGTTATATTCCTACTATAAGTATGAACTTGTGGAAATTTTAACTCTCACACAAGAGATATTTGAAAAATAGCATTTTCATAGTAACGAAGGACGTAGAAAATGAGCTTTCCGTTTTTCCAATAACGTAATTAGTAAAAAAGTGTCAGAAGGCAATTATTGAAACCTTGAATTTGTTTACTTCTGACTTTACTGACACCTGAAATTCAGTAGGCATGCATTGCAGTCTTCGACATTATGAACACTGGGAGATAACATGCAAGTATATCACGATTTACATTAGTTATTAACCGGTGTAATATATCTTTATGCGCATTACATTCTGTAAAAATGATTATCTCTGCATGCACACAAATGTTAGGAATTAAACCCTCTATGAGACAGATGAAACATTCAAACCAAACACTTTTTGTGTACAACAGTAGGTACAGAATATTTCCGTTGTATACATACTAAAAACAATTTTATTCACATTGACATCTCACATCTTCAAAGTTAATAAAACTGCAAAATTATATTTTATTTTTCAAAATTCTACTTATATCAGTTATTTAGGACTCTAATACAATTCAAGTCCTTCATCCGGTTTATGTGTCCTTGTTTCCTTGGGCAAGAAACTTTACTTACTCTCTTGGTCATCTATGGCGTTGTATCCAGCCAATAATGGCGTCATTTATTCCCGATCAAGATCATTTAACATCAAACAAAGGTCCTAGCGATGATTTAATATAATATCTAAAGAGAAACAATTTTATCAAAAATATTTTTTTCCCCACTTCAGAGAAGAAACAAGATATTTATAATATTTGAAACCAGATACACTGTTTTCACAACATTTTTACCTCCGGAGGTATAAATTACAGTCAATAAAGAATAGCAATTTTCTCCAATATTCCGCAACGGGAAACTACTGGTAGGTTATATTACTGTAAACATGTTCTATCGGTGTAAAAATATGTAGGTAAAAAGTAGCGGGCCGAATCAAGGCAACTCCCTTTAAAATACCTGGTTGCTCTCGAATCCGTAATCAACAAACCAAAATATAAACAATCTAACAAACAGTCATTTAACTAGACGATTCAGTTTTGAGCAATTAAATTCGCGTGTATTTTTAAATAACTTCATTTAATATAAGCAGTGCATTTGCTGCTGAAAATGTGCAAAATGGAGGTAAAACATTGAAAACAAAAATATAAAGTTTTATATGTTACTTTCCATTATATAAACTCATAAGTTTATGATTAACTGTATTAATCACTAACTAAATTATTCTTCAAATAGTTTTAAAACTATGATAACAATAATAAATGCATTTTGTGCTAGTTTGAGTTGTAAGTTAACTTAAGGTGGCCTAGCACATATATAATTCCTCTATTTATTTTTCTAATTTTTTGATATATGGTGTTTTCATATGTACTGATCACATTTCTGAAATAAAAAATGTTTAGGTTCTGAGACAAATCAACTTCTAAAACACGATGTTTTACCACTTTATACCATTGACCTCTATGGTAAAATCAAAATAATCAGACAAAAACACTTATAATTAAAAAAAATCTCTATTTGTTCTCTCTTTTTCACATATGTTTTGGTCCTTATATAGTTATTTAAAAAACCGTAATAAAAGTATGCTCACCGACTTACTTTTTTAGATATTAAGCAAAATTAAGCAAAAAATTGACATTCTTTTAGCAATGACTAATACCTTAAGCACTGTGCGCTTTGGGTCCTGCACCGTCACGAGCAACACGTCTTATGCGTGAATATAAAAATGACGCACGGGATAAATACTTTGAAATAGTGTCCAACACCACTGATATCAGCTCACTCGTGTCCGACACCGTTTCTGTGCTAGGCCACCTTAATATCACATTTAATAACGGCTTTGATTGGTAAGGTTATATCCCTACTAGCAGACTAGAGTAATTTACAATATATGTACTCGTATACTGCTCGATATAACAACAAAATTTGCATTTGTTTCTACGAATACCTAGTTTTAAAAGCACATTGACATTCTTTTTTAAGTTAATGGTAACATCTCACATTACTTGTTCCCAAAGTTATATTGACAGATGATCATTAAAATTTTAAAAGTCAACAACAAGATGCGCTAGTTGATGCAACACTTTTGTTCAGGTTTTAGTGAAGGCAATGGTATAATCAGATAATGTAAAACATTGGATTGTGGTGGACAAAGTTTTCCCGTTCAATGACAATACTCCATACATTTTTTCAATAGACACAATACTGCACCTTCGTGAAATAATTGTGTTACTGAAGTAAATAGACCAACGAAGAAGTCCTTTGCTCTAAAACGTGACCTTAATTAACTAACAAAAACTAGACCTTAAACCATGCGTGTAATTTGTTCTTATGGGTGGAAAAAGAGAGACGTACAAGAACTGACTATTTACGCTCTAGTAAATTAAACCTGTCAGTAGATAAGAACATGCTCACAACCAACCTTTTCTTATTTCCTGTTCTCATGTTGGAAATATCTTTGAATCTCATTTTAATCATTAATCAAAACAATCTCTATTAATTCATATCATTAATACGTTGGTAAAATCAATTATCTAAACTCATTGGCATTTATACCCCAATGTAATGTAGATCATCGTTTTTCGGCTTTGGATTTCGAGAAGAAAGATTAATGAATTTATGTTTCAAAAATGTGTGAGCAATGAAGTAATAATTGAGACCTATACTCTTCATAGCTTTATCATTTTCGTGCTTAAGATAAACATATTTCTATCGTTATTTTTTTTCTCCATTATTATTTTCATTTATGTTATGTAATGTCAAATGAGGTTTCTTTTTCATCTTTGAAACCATTTGGTGTGCATTGAGCACTTTGACAAAACCGTTAAAACGAAAACATATTTATACTCTGAACTTTGACTTTTATCATATCGTAACTATCGTATTAAAAAGATTAATGTGGATCATGTTGTATTAATTTCTGATGGCGTATGTAAATTATACCACCATATGTAATCCATCTCATGCAAATGATACTTAGTGAGGTGCAGTTTTCCATATTACAGAAATATATAACATTTTAAGCGATAACATATCACACATGGACAACTTATGATTGATCGATATTACAAAGACTGTCAATCCTTTAGCGAATGTTTAGCTTTATATAACTTTTTCTCTAACTTTTTAATTGTTTTTCACTATGTGATAGACGTTTAAACAATTGGCAGGTACAAATATTTTCAAAAAATAATTTCTTAACTTCCCCTAAATTGTTATGTTTTCCAAGTTTCATTAAAAATACTTTTAGATAGCAATAAAAAAATGGAGGACCCTAGAACTAAAAGGGGGTTAAGTCACACAATCATGAAAATTGAGTTGTGTCAATTTCCTGCTACAAAATTCTCATTTCTACATTCTGTTTGATGATCAGAGCATGTGTAACACGGGTAATGGAATTTACATTTACATTGACATTCGTTTTTAAGTTAATGGTTACATCTCACATTACTTGTTTCTAAAGTTATGTTGACAGATGATCATTAAAATGTAGAAAGTCAACAACAAGATGCGTTAGTTGATGCAACACTTTTGTGCAGGTTTTAGAAAAGGCAATGGTACAATGTAAAACAGTGGAATTAGGTGGACCCAGTTACAGTTCCATACATTTTTTTTTCAGGAACGGCGCAATTCTACCAATAGATACAATACTGCACCTTCATGGAATAATTGTGGTACTGAAGTAAATAGGCCAATGATAAAGTCCTTTGCCCTAAAACGTGACCTTAATTAACTAACAAAAACTAGACCTTAAACCATGCGTGTAATTTGTTCTTAAGCGTGGAAAAAAGAGAGACGTACAAGAACTGACTATTAACGCACTAGTAAATTAAATCTGTCAATAGATAAGAACTTGCTCACAACCAACCTTTCCTCACTTCGTGTTCTCATTTTGGAAATATCTTTAAATCTCACTTTAATCATTAATCAAAACAATCTCTATTAATACATAAATACGTTGATAAAATCAATTATCTAAACTCATTAGCATTTATACTCCAATATAATGTAAATCATCGTTTTTCGGCTTTGGATTTCGAGGAGAAAGATTAATGAATTTATGTTTGAAAAATGTCTGAGCAAAAAGTAATAATTCTCTTCACAGCTTTGCCATTTTCGTGTATAAGATAAACATCTTTATATCGTTCATTTTTTTCCTCCATTATTATTTTCATTGATTTTATGTAATGTACGTGGTTTCTTTTTCAACTTTGAAACCATTTAGTGTGCTTTGAGCACTTTGACAAACCACTGAAACGAAAAGCATATTTATACACTGAACTTTGACTTTTATCATATCCTAACTATCGTATTAATAGATTAATGTGTATCATGTTGTATTAATTTCTGATATGCCCTATGTAAATTATACCACCATGTGTAATCCATCTCATACACATTATACTATGTGAGGTGCGGTTTTCCATATTAAAGAAATATATACATGTTCAGCGACAGCATATTACACATGAACAACTTACAACTGTACAATGTATGATTGATCGATATTACAAAGACTTTCAATCCAAAAGCGAATGCTTAGCTTTACATAACCTTTTGTCAAACTTTTTAATTGTTTTTCACTATGTGATAGACGTGTAAACAATTAGCAGGTACAAATAATTTCATATAATTATTTCTTAACTTCCACTAAATTGTTATATTTTCAAAATGTCGGAGAATTAACGGACGTCGACACAATGCTGGTTTCAAGAATAAATTTCGCCCATTACGCCAAGCCCACCACAAGATATGTTACGAGATGAGAGGTATTTGCTTTCTTCAAAATATTATTTATACTTTAAATAAATTGATATTAAGTTTCGTTGAAGACAGTATTTTTAATCACTTGTATTTTAATGTCAACATGCCCTTTAAGTTTATTAATCGTTGCTACAGACCACTCCTAAAAGCACTTGGTGATCCATAACTGTTATAGTAATTATCAATATAATGTATGTAAATCATTTTAATCAGCTGTGAACTTTAAGGGAAAAGATGCGAAGCGTATTTTTGAAAGCCTTAATTGCTTTCATGCGCTAGGATCAAAGTTCCGTGTGTTCCTCCTGAATAATCCTCTCATACTGATGATTAGCATATACATGCCTTTTTATCTTTTAAAATATTTGGCATGCTTCAGTACTTAAGATGTAAAGCATTTTTATACATTGATCTTGGTAAGATTGATATTTGTTTTATATGTATCCATGGTTACAAATGCATCACTGAGACTTGAGAAACAAATACTATCATCAATATTTAATAAATAAATCTGAACTATAATAAAGTGTTAAGATCAAAAGAGTCCAGGTACAACAATTGCATTCCTGAAATAATAAAGTTTGGAAAAGTTTGCTTACAGAGTTTATGAAATAGTGCCGAATATTTTGCTTATTAATACTAATTAAATAAAAAGCAAGGGCACCAATTAGAAGGTTTGGATATATGTAGGCAGTTGCAAATAAACCAGCAAACAAGCACAAAACAGTAGCATTTAGAAGCGCTTTTGTGCCTCACTTGCCTATGTCAGACATAAACAACATCAAGGCCATTCAATCTGCGATATCATATCTTATCATCATGGTGACATTGCATAGAGAAATATCGCACGGTATAATATGTACATGGAATTACAACATAAGATCAAAGAGGTATAAAAATCCTGTATACAATTTTCAACGCATTTATACCTGGAAAACAGTTGATGATTTCAAACCATAAAGGAAAAGATATTTGTAAAACATGTGACATAGAAAGGCCTATGTGCTAAAGTTTAAAACACAGAACACCTAGGTCTATAATAAACATGATATATAAATGCCCTTCCTTTTAAAGATCAACAAAAATAATTAAATGTATACCAAAATACCACAAAATGCATTGTAGCATTTGTTGTCTCCAATAGGCTTATAATAACCACGATAAAACATGACGATCATAAATGATCTTTATCATTAAATTAGAAGCTAGGAAGATATTTTGTTTTATTTGATTTTCATTTCTTTTTAATTTCATTTTCTACATAATATTTCCTTAAATTTCGCATCCTTTAATTTCCGTCTTATCCTCTGTTACTATTACTATGTTCTTGCAGAACTATTATTCTTACAGCCTTCGCAATATGTCTTAAAAACGACCTAACAGCTCTTTTAAATGTGTTAGCGGAGCTAGAATGTATTAAATGTCACCAGCGGACATGCGAGGAAATTGGATAGGAATAAAGTACTGTCTATACTTTATACTACCAGATTAGACGAAATTACGTAATAGAGAAAGGCCGAGTATCACAACTTTCGTGGAAAATAAAACATACCGAGGCGATCAGCCGAGGTATGTTTTGTTTTCCACGAAAGTTGTGATAAACGAGGCCGTTCTCTTACTTAACACCCACCTGAAACCGATCTGTTAATTATACAATCAACTGGATGTTTGTTACACTTGAAAATTCTAACAAGTCTCTATGCAATCAATATTCGATTCATTTGATAAGTTGTCTCTGTCTAATAAAGATGTGTTCCATGGATGTGTGAAGTTGTAGGCCTACAATGTTGTACTGAGAAAATACTGGATTTGATAGCAAACGATGGATTTACATCAAGGTGCAGTCAGCTGGGTGCAGTATTGTTTCTATTTGTAGAATAATTTGCTCTGTTCTTGAAAAAAAATGAATTAAGTATTACCATTGAATGGGAAAATTTTGTCAATAAGACACAAATTGTGTTATTATCATGCACCTCACTCTGGATTTATAGCTGATTTTGGTGTCATTTACTTTCATCATTGGATTTATTGTAAACACCATTGATTCTTGTGTCGACAGTATGTAAGCTTTGTACCAGATTTTGCTGAATGTTCTGCTTCACCTGGCCAGAAATATGTAAGTTTGGATCCTTTTGTACATTTATATTTCCTTATACCCGGTAGGCCTACAGTCATTATAAAATATTTGAAATCATTAACAT
>JXSR01S003422.1:16173-27154 GCA_000969725.1 Ophiothrix spiculata
TGGGGCTGGAACCAACAACCTTTTTCTAAATTTGCACGTTTAGAATGTGTTTTTGCACATGAGAAGTAATTTTCCTGACAGAAAATACTTACAAGATAGTACTTAAAAATGTTACAAGCATCTTGTGCAGTGCACAGAACAACATGCCAAAACTTAAAGCCCATTAATTTAGAATTTGCTCTTCTTACAAATATTCATCATATCTTGTTAGGTATTGTATATTAGTATGAATTTAGCTGCATCTCGTAACATTTGGTTTATTAAATCTTACCGTAATAAAGTATTTTTAGACTGAGTTACCAACTTGAGCTGCTTCATCGAGAGTACCATAAATAATAAGCCAATTATTTAACTTGTAAGTAAATCCTCACGGATCAGCTCACAAAAACTGTACTTTCATATCTTAACATATAGGGGCAATCTACACGGATTGCAGATCCAGATGAATGCACATCTCCGAGATCCAGATCCGAGATTCGCATCTCCATAGACCTCTTACACGAACACAGAGCACTGTACAGCAGATCCGGATCTGACGCCGGTGTAGTCACAGTATACTGCAAAGCGGCTCACAAAGATGTGTATTCATCTGGATTTGCACTCCCGTGTAGATTGCACCATTATTCTGCTTCAAACATCTGCTTCGTAACTTTTTCAGAGTTCTGAAGTTGTAGTTTTGCATTACCTAACAATCTTTTATGTGTTGCATAACATTTAAAATAAATAAAATCATCTACTTTGTTCAAATGTTCAGATTTTGTTGTTTTATCTTGTATCTAATATAAACAAAAGACTCATATCTTATACAATATTACAAAATTGTGGTTATAAACCAGAACTGTCTATACCCATGGACTTTTCTGTGTCTAAGGTGACAATATTTTCTGGGAAAAGTACACAATGATCCCAAAAATCTCATATATGTAGACAATGATGTTTTCCAAATTTGCCATGTGATTTCCATGCTTGAATCATCCCGCTATTTTATGTGAATTGGCTGTATTCCTTGTTTGAACATTCAAATTAAATTCAAGAACACTGATATGATTGTGTACAGTTGTAATGTACTAATCTGTTAACACTTTGGTTGATGTTACTAAGTAAGACATGGAACCTAGACAAAGTCATGGATACTCACATGACACATCAGAAACAAAATTATGTTCATTTGGATTCATAGATTTATCTCACAACATACACCCTAGTATTATAATAACTTGGCGTGCCAAAAAAAGTTAGAATTGAAGCTCCTTGTTCCCCCCCCCCCATTCCCCCAAACTGTTACTTTTTAAGGTTAAAAATGGCCTTTAAATATCTTGAACCACTGATCATACTCACAAAAATATCTAAATATTCCATACAAAACACATTTCTTAATTCAATTAAAACAAAATTTGTAATACAATATTTCATTTTGTATCATCTTTTAACAATTTTTCATGAGTATAAATATTATTATCAACTTACAATTATATTCGATGCACTATAATAGAAAACATAAAAATTATGATCGAAGTATAAAACAACTCCATGGCCATGACTACAATGACAACCTAGCAAGGAAGGCGAAAAGACGGGAATCCATACTCTTTTTGACCACAGTGTTAACCCTTTGGGAATTTTTTGTACCTCATGGATATATAATGAGCAAGCGATTTGTGTGCCAAATCTAGAATTTTGTATTCTGACTCCCCAGCAATGTTCCTGCTAAGATTTTTGAGCTTGCGCCAATTTGACCAATTATAACAAAGTTGGACAGGTGCTTGCGCCAAAGTTACCAGCTGAGGTTATCAATTGGCAAAACGATGCAAGAAAAAACTCATCCTTTTCAAACATTGACAGAAACCTGTTGCGCCAATTTCCAAGGCTCCTGCGCCAATGGCGCGCCATACGGCCTTAGCAGGAACACTGCTCCCAAGCCAGCTTGTTTCCAAAAATATTAATAGTATAAAAACAATAACGCAGCTGATGCATGACAACAAGTACTGATCCCCTTTTTATCCTCCTTGCAACCTGGCAACCTATAGATACTGATTCAAAGACATCTTATCCCTGGAAAAAATTAGCACTGTTTAATTTGGTAACAATTTGGTAAGTATCTGGATTTATGATGGTATTTTGTGTATATCAATCATGTGCTAAAAACCCAAACCATTTATATTTTCTCTCAAACAGGGGATAACTAAATAGTGTCACATACAAATCTGAAGTCTTATTTGATACAAAAATATCCTTTCTACCAATCAATTAATGAAATTTTCACATTCCTGTGTACTGAGTGGAAACTAACACTTTGTAATAGACATCTCAACCTTATGTTTAACCGAGTGCAATGCACAACAGTATGGCTAGAATACGGGCCACAGATTGCAAAAGCAAGACAAGTTATGCATCCTGACTTGCTTGTTTCTGAAAATATTCCAAGTACATTAACAATAATGCAGCCCATATGTGACAATAAGTACAGATTTCCTTTTTAACCACCTTGCAACCAAGATACGGATTCAGATACTATTAGTTACCTCCTGCTTGTTCACAAAATACGGGCAAATATATTTCCCGTATTTAGTGAGAACAAGCAGGGGGCAACGATTTTATCCTTCCAAGTGTACATGAATTCTGTTATCTAGTTGGTAAACTTACCATCAAAAACGAAATTTCAATCATAAAAGCTTTTTAAACAAAGCATGGAAAGCCCTAAGTCAAAGCCATGGCATGCTTGGTTGGGTGTGCGCGTATTGATCAAGGTGTGTACGCTTGCGTCACGACCAATGCATAAACGCTGCATTCCATATGCGATACACTCTTACGCACTTAAATGATGCACAAACACATTTTTAGTTCAATTGATGAGCAATATAGTGTTTATGTATGAGTCACGGAATACGGGATATATTCAGGGTTTGGCTTATTTTTATTTCTGAAAATCATTAATACGGGTTTTGTTTAAAATATGTTTGACCAATGAGATTACAGAATTCGTGTACACTAAAGGATAAATCTCCTTATCCCTGGGTAAAGTTAGCACTGATTCTGATTAAATGTTTCAGCATTTTTAGCCTATCTGTGGGAAGCTTTCCCTTCCTGACTTTTTTAGAACTGTTTCATTTCTTGAGAATTTGGTATTTGGATTCATTAATTCTAACTGATTTCTGATGATAAAGGAGGCTTGATGATGAAAATCACCAAATATTTGGCATTCACAGATGTGTTGTGACCAGTGTTTCTACTGAGGCCGTATGGCGCGCCATTGGCACAGGAGCGATGAAAATTGGCGCAACGAGTTTCTGAAAATGTGAGAAAGATATTTTTCTACCTTTATTGAGCCAAATTGCTTTTTTTTCATTGCTAAACTTTGTTATTATTATTATTACTGTGGGAAGCTTTCCCTCCCTGACTTTCCTAGCTCTGTTTCATTTCTTGAGAATTTGGTATTTGGATTCATTATGACATTCCCACAAATCTATCTATATTATATTTGGAGCAATAATATTTCACACACTATACTCTGTAGCCAGCAAATCGTTGTCTTTCAAAATTTCTAAGCAAATCGTCATCTTTCAAAATTTTCAAGATCTACAGTCATACATCATCAGGATGTAAAACAAAATCATAATATAAAATATTGAGCATTTTTTTCAAACCACTAAATATGAACCTTTTCCCAAAGATGACATAATAAAACATGCTGACCCCTCCAACCCGCTTATTATAGGCAAACATTTAAAATTCATTTCCACTTTCAGCTTGCACAATGAAATAGTGACATATAATGTTTTTTTAACTAATAAAATGTCAATAATCTTGAAGCAATTACATTCCACAAGCAGAGTGAGAAAGTACAAAGCCTCTTGGAAAGTTTCAGCTTTATTCTTAGTGACAATTATAATGGGCACACAGATTATGAGAAATTAATATTAGAACATTGCCTCCAATTTGAAATATGAACTTTTACAGGTGTATTTGGATAATATCAAAAATCATGCCTGTGAATTAAATCAACTAAATGAATAAAACTGTAACTATAGGCTTACAAGCATTATAAAATAAACACATTCTACACCCAAACTTTCAATTTAATACAGCAATGTAAACAGTCATCCTAATTATTCAAATCCTTCTTTATTGCAGTCAATACTCGATTATTACTTTAGGGCTCAGACACACATCAATATTTTATATAAAGCCCAATGTACAACTATAGTAGACTGTTTTGACCAGAGATACTCTATGTGTAACTTGACTGAGCCCTTATAAACACAATCTTTTGATATGAAATCACATGTTTTTGTCAAGGAGACACACAACTTTGACATATACATATGCAGCAGCAAACACTGCCAAATAAACAAACAAACTATCTTTTAAGTACATATGAAGTAAATGCATATTCGATGATCATAACACAAACTAAATAAAAAAACAGAAATCAAGGTTCAAATCTCTATGAAACGGGTCCCAAGCCTCTTTGACAATGTCAATGAACATTTAACACATGAAGGTGCTTTTTTATTCGTCCGAGTTGTACATAAGCTAAGACAAAACATCCATTTCTTGCATCTCCTTCTTTCATCTTCAATCTATGTTTCAGCTAAAGTACATAACATTTTGTCACTTTAATCTAGATCTTGTTTACATCAACTTAATTCACATACATAAGGGTTAACAACAAACAAAATATACACACAAGTTAACAAATCTGTCTATTAAATATAATTGCAAATTTAGTACTTGACTATACTTCTCTTTGGAGTCAATCTGATTCAACTATGATGCTATAATAAAATTTACCACTATCTATTGTCCTTTCCATCCTGCATTGCTTCCTATAGGTTTGTTGGTATAGGATATTATGCAAGTTTTTATTGATGAAATGATTGTACATCAAAATAAATTGTTGTTATCATGGATTTTGTGCATCTTTCATCACCAACTACTCCAATAATTTCATATACAATAGACCACTTTTGTATGTCCCATAATGCATCTGGAAAGTACCGTAAATCCGGGAGTTTCTAAGCAAAAGACCATATTACTAAGTTGTGTGCAAATGACGTCATGCGCACAACCTAGTAATATGGTCACTCGTGCAGAAACTCCCGGATTCACTATACTTTCAAGATGCATTATGGGACATACGAAAGTGGTCTATTCCATAGGGAGCAATGCATGATGGGAAACCCACAATATCTCTTTTATCTTTTTGTGATCATTTGGTATGTAATATAGTGTGGGAAAACCTACATGATGTAACATACTATAGGCAAAATAAAAATTTATTGAACAAAGTAAAAAATCCAGGGTAGGCATTGCATTGACAAACAATGGGGCCCTGCACTATGGATTTTTGTTTTCACTGTCCAATGAATTTTTGTCTGGCCTATACTTACCTATTTCATACACCATCATTACTTCACATTACTTTGTGGAGATATTTCAAAATAAGGAACATGTATGTTTTACCATGAGACAGGTTTACCAAGATCACATACAATAGGCCCTATCAATCAGCGTGTTTCTACTAAGGGGCCACAATCAATGCTGGGTGACTAGAAGAAACACGCTGTTTATGAAACCAACAGATTGAACGTCTCACCAGTTCACATAATATTGTGAAGACATATGAAAATAAATAACAATGCAGGCTACACCATTTGTGATGGGGGAGTTTACAATGTCACCACAAGAACTCAAATTCAACAGAGTAATATATACTCTACATGGATATTAAAATTATCTACATTCATTCTGCACAAAATATATATTTCAAACTAATCAAAATCAAAGTACAAAAACAAATTATACAACTACAAATTGATTTGCATAAATAATGCGATTCTAGCATTCAATTGGTATAAAATCATTGCTACAAAGGAAAGACTACATATTTGAAATAATATAAATAATTCACAAAGTTTTGTAAAGCAGCATTATAGGCCAGTTATGACATCATAATTTTTGGTACCTATCAGCGGTGGTGGAGGCGACTACAAGCTTCCTCCTGGCTCCACCGAATTCGAAATCACGAAGTCATTCACATCGTTCAGACATCGTCCAATGCAAGTTTAAGCATGCTAAGAGTAGGACATTTTTACTAGACTTTATTTAACAGATACAGGAAAATAAAACACTTTGCGGTCATTTGATAGATGACGTTTAAAAGAGACACTCCTTACTTTGAACAACACCAAATAGACAGACCTCTTCACATTGTGAATTGATACAGATGAGCACGTGCGTAGTTGAAAACAGCACAACTACAGGAGACACAGCGTGCATTGTACATGTGATTCATGCATCAGTATTTACTTACGGCGTGCGTGTAAGTGGGATTATGTTTACCAGCAGATGAAGAATTCCCGCCTATTTAGTGTTGATCAAAGTATAGTATATAGGTAAAAATGCCAGAGTATAGTCCTTCCAAAACTGAAGTCGCTAACTGATTTTCAAAGTTCCCTGCAATCATCCTGAGTTTCATATCTGCTGTTTGAAATAACCTGATCCAAAATTGGCTTAGAACATCAGCATAGCAGTCTCTGTTTTGAAAGACCTATAGACCATTCCTATAATTGACATACTTACACCATTGATGGGGTAAATCCACAGAATCGGACGGGGAATCGGAACTCAGAAGGAGGCCAAGTAGGGTCATATTATACTTAGCCTCGTTCTGAGTTCCGCTTCTCCGTCCGATTCTGTGGATTTACCCCGTCAACGGCGGGAGTATGTCAATTATAGGAACGGTCTATACTTTGAAATTGTCATACCATCATGTGAATTGCAAGAAAGTCATAAACAACAAATTTGCATTACAGACTATTATTATGTCTAGTCTTGGGTTAGTGGTTCTTGGAATAGCGTCACTTAAAGAACATAAGAGACAAATTAGGCTGTATTTTCACATTCTAGTGACAAGGTGTTAAATAACATATTACAAATATTGCAGATACAACGTTTTTGCATACATTATGGTAAATACTCCTTTTAGGCATTAAGCACTTCGATACAAATTTGGGTAGTCAAACTAAAAGTACTTATAAGAATGAAAATAGTCAGCATAATTTGAATGAATCCAGATATATAAGCTTCCACTTTTATTGTTGTACATGTAGAGTGAATGGAGTAAGTTATTTTCCTGCATATTACATCACAATTTTACAGGCTTTTTTGTCTTTTTCAGTAGCACCAAAATTTGCGATTGCTTATAACATGAACATCAATTCTTATGCAGTTAAGTAGTTGTGCCAATAATGGAAAAATAAAATGGTTAAAGCTTTGTTGCATATAGAGAAGTTAAAATTTTCTAAGGGTTACTTCACTTCAAATCACAAGTCTGTATAATAATTGCATTTCATGTTTTAGCAAATTCTCCCCAACACCACAGTGCCACCCAAATGTCACCGCTAGATATCTTGCTACAAGCAATCTTTACTCTTTGATAACTTTTTTTGAGGGTGGTTTTGCAGATTTTGGCACCAAAACAAAATTATGCATGCCTTACAGCAATGCTATCAAATGTTAAAAATGAAGCGCATCCCCTCCCCCGTATAATGGGGGGAGGGGGATGCTATGAAGTAAACCTATGGTCACAATACTTCATACGAATGGTTATAAACAGTGTTTTGATGATGATTTGACCATTTTGTAAGAATTTTGTGTGTGTCTGTGTGTGAAACTTTTTCCGCTTATCAAAAGAAGTTTGTAAATAATGGTTTTGAAAATGTCTATAATCCCTACGCAGATTCATAACCGTTCGTATGAAACTTAACAAGCATTCGTGACCAGTGCTTAAAATAAAAACTAAAATAATTTCAACATTTAACATCTTCATTAGCATCTTCTATAGTAGCAAAATGTTGGAACTAGGTGCTGTGAAGATGCTGACAGACATGCCAGGAAAATAAAATCACTTCAGCTTTTAAAATCTTTGTTATTCAAATTAAACTCCAAAATAATTTCAAAATGTCATAAAATAAAAATATTTTGAAGAAAAAATTAGAATCCATCATATCTTTTCTTTTCAAATAACTGCTGCACCAGTATTGATTGTAACTTCTTTGTTATTAAAATTAAACTCCAAAAACTCCAAAATAAGTTCAAAATGTTATAAAATTAAAATATTTGGATGAAAAAAGTAGAATCCATTCCATCTTTTCAAATAAGTGCTGCACCAGTATTGATTGTAAATAACACACACACTAGCTTTCATATAATCAGTACTATAATAGATGAGTTCTGAGGGTATACTGCGTAAATACTGTAGGAATTATATCAAATTTTTCTGAAATTCGTTGAATGTACAAACACTGCCATCTGTAACACCAATTGTCATCGGATTAAGCAATTTGCATCGGATTAAGCAATTTCCATCGCATTAACTCCTTTACTTGCTCTTGAAAACTAATAAAGTTTATCTGAGGTCGATTCTCTGTTGCTTTGACAATTCCTTTTGTTGAAAGGTATTTCTTTTTTCAAATAATCTGGGACATTGTGGCCCGTATTCCAGAAAGATGTTTAGCTAAACCACGGTTTAACTGAACTCAACTGTTAAGGAATGATCCGTGCCATTGCAGCTTTCAAGCGGAACACTTCAATGAGCCGTGCTGTTGAGGAAAATTAAAACTGTGGTTACCTAAACACCTTTCTGGAATACGGGCCTTTATGTCTATGCTTATGCACCGATGGCATCAAAAAATGTAAAACACATGACTGAAATGTCTCCTCCATATCATGATAACGGACGCATTTTCCTTGTGGACTGCAAAGAGTTTCCAAAATTGGTGAATGTTTTCCTTTATATCTTGCCACGGTAAATTTCAACAGGATTTTTACCTCTGAAAGAGAACTGGCTATAAGGAGCTCATAGAATGTGATGGTTGAACACTTGTGTTTTGTGAAACTCGTTTGAGCACAAACGTCATGCGTAAGAAAACAATTCAGTATACATTGGTATTCAGTCCTTTGGATGATAGTAGTACTGGTCCTCTTCCTAATCAACACATCACTTTTGCTTCTCTGTCTGAAAATCTATGCTAATCCACATGCCATTTACAAAGACATCTCACCTTCCTACACGACTCCTTCGAAACTGTCCCTCCGCGGACAAGTTATATAGATATAAACTGTGTAAGCAACAAATGATGTCAGTTTCAAAAACTGTTCCAGCTAAACACACCAATTAAGAAGAGATACAAAAACTCTCTTCATGAAATATATATATAGATCAGTATAATTTAGGTACAGGAAATTTACATCTCAAATTTGGTACTGATTTCAAACATAAACATCCTCACAAAATAAGACTTTGGTTCATGACAGACAAAACCACCCCTCCCTTTGTATAAAATCCACACTGCTAAGAAGACAATAGGCCTATTGTTATCTGCCATCAGTCATTGATATATCTACGAGTTCCCATTGTTGTGCTATTGAACCATTGCATCTGCTTAACGTGGGCGAGTCTTTGCCGGGAGGGGCTTTGTCCATACAGTAACCACTTGGAACATGGATAATTGTCTTTTTCTGAAAAAGAAAAAGAAACAGAAAAAGTGTGCCATTTATTTTTGCATTATCCTGATCTATAATTTAAAGTTAAATATGATCGAAGGATTGAACAGAAACATAATGATATAAACCAAAAACCGCAACGCCAGTGTGACATCGGTATGACACCGGTGAATGCGTGCGATGCCCGGTCTGTCACCGGTTGGTTATGTGATCATAACTGAAGACATCGTATATACAAGCCGCAAGGTTTTAATTCAAATTTTAATTCTTGCGGCATGCTTCCAGCGTCTCTACGGCTCACGGACACCATCCAGACACCGTGTCCGCTGAATTCTACCCGGTATGACGCTGTAAACACATCATAACCTCTCTGCAAGGTTATGTGACCAGGGTATGCATATGCCAAAGCCATATTATTACAACATAGGCCTTATCTCTTCCATAGCTTCACACTACCTTGAATCCACCTTAATTCAAGTATGCTAGGAATCTATTTACAGTAAATATTAATAACATTTGTTCTTATCTTGAATCGAACAATATACCAAAATCTCAAAATCACGTCATATCTATATAGTGTAATTTAAAAAAATTGATAAAAAAGTTTCCTAACATTAGAAATTAAAGAAAATGTGAAATGAAGCTGGAAGACTTCTGATATCAAAGTTCAATAACGGTCCAGGGCATAAAAAAGCAATGCTATGGTGTGCAAATCCAAAACATGTAAATAATAGCATGAACAATGCTGATGATATATTAACCCTAACTCCCAAATGCTTAAAAACTATCTAAGTCTGAATACGTCATACAGGTTGGTTACAGTTAATAAGTGTGGATTAGTAAGTTACTATAATTTCAACTTTAAAGTCCTCATTATAGTCTGTTAGATGCTATTAGTTTCTTGCATTTGTGATAATGGACACCATATCCCTACAAAACATAAAACACAACATGAATGTTTTCTTGTCTCGGCACCTGCAACTCAAGCCACTTACATTTTCATCAAATTTCCACTCCTGATTGCCATGCTTGTTGTGACATTTAAACATCATGACATCAGCGTAGTTAGAATTACTGGAAGCATCTAGACATAAATCGTCATGTTTTAATTCATTCTCCCTTGTCAAGGCAAATATCTGGAACAAAAAGAACAAAGGTTGGATTAATTGAAAAAAAAGTAATACACTTGCCCTAACTAATGCATGTAAATGGAAAAAAATCATAATTGAAAGCAGACAAGACTTTTCTTTTTGTTATTAAGAAAAATTATTTGATAATAGAAAAACAATTACACATGAAAAGGAAATAGACACATAGCGGACAATTTAGCCTTGGTGTCCAAAGACGTTTCCTTACCCTACCGAGAGAACTTCGCTTTAACGAAAAGCGACATTTGCGTTACAAGTAACACAACCTTCACTACACTTCTGATTGAGTGCAGTGGCATGCCCAAAGGGGCACGTACCCCCCCCCC
>JXSR01S003422.1:27204-37881 GCA_000969725.1 Ophiothrix spiculata
CGGGGGAAAGGCCGATTCGGGGATCTTGACACAAAAAAAGATAGACAAGAAAGGGAAGGAGAAAAAAATCAAAAAGAAAGAGAAGAAAAATAGTTTTAAAATTTTTTGAAAATTATTGAAAACTTGCCGTGCGCTGTTGAGAACCTTGAATTTACCTTTGTTTCTGATAATTTAAATGTGAACAAGCACAAAAAATTTGCGCGCTGTTCAGGTATTATTTCAATATTCAGTCAAAATTTGCCAAGTTTTGCGCAAATTTTAAGATTTTTAAACAATTTTTAGCTGAATTGACAGATTTTTTCGCACGGATTATCAAAGTTACATAAATTTTCCTCCGGCAAGTCGTCCCCTTTAAAATGTTAACCTTCCGCCGCCACTGGTCATTCAGGGAAACTGATGGTTGTGCCCCACCAGTCAAAAAATCCTGGACACGCCACTGATTGAGTGGAAGCGAAGATCGCTCAAAAATATTCTTGGGTTTGTTTATTTACTTGTAACAATACAAGTACTGCAACATGTGCTAGTGACATTTGCTTTCATTGATTTAAACGATGTTTGTGTAATAGCGCAATATCAACTCTCCGTTTCAGCAAATCAGTCGGGAGCGAATGCAAGGAATGTCACTCGGGCGAGCAAATGTCTTTGGATGCAAATCCTTACACAATAATTATGCTCATTAGTCAACTTTGTTCGAAAAAAATTCCCAAGATGTAATTGACTGTTGTTATATAGAAACCTACATGACATAATAAAAGTAGGATCAGGAAGTATTTTATCATCCTATAGTCATCTGAAAAACCTTTTCATTCTGAGCGGGACCAAATCGCACCGTGCGTGAACAACAAACCTATCAAATTGATCATCAAGTCACACAGTAACAGAACAGACAAATCACGCGAGGTCACAAGTATCGCGTGAGTTGCGTTTGAACTTTAACCTCGGCGCACCAGATGCGTAAGAATGAAAAGGTTTTCTTCACGCCACTATAAAATATCCACAAAGATGCTAAAAAAAAGAAATGCAATATTGTATTCATGCAATCAGCCATTCTTGCTATAAATTTAATCATATCCAGTTGGTTAATTAATTAATTATATCCATACACTTACAGGTAACCCAACTTTATAATGTAAACCTCTCTTGGAAAAGCAATTTCACATTGATGCTTTTTCTAGGGGATTACCCAGTGCTATTGCATGGCAAGTATCATGCAATAAAATATTGATGGTGACATTTCAAACCATCTAACATATTGTCACATCAATATTCATGATAGAACCTGATCTCACTGTACGTCTATATTGTACAGATCTCTTACAATAGCAATTGCACCTTGCTTCTCTACCTGGGGATTACCCAGTCCTATTGCATCGCAAGTATCATGCAATCAAATATTGATGATGACATTTCAAACCAGGACATCTAACATATGGCACTATCAATATTCATGATAGAACCTCCTAGCTTTTCAATCTGTCTGATCTTACTGTGCCTCTATACTCTTTAAACCTTGAAGTATGCAACACACAATCAGATTCTGTTACAAGATTCATAGCATATCCCTTGCATTCTACAACATTAAGAACTGATGGTTTTGTAGTATGTAAGAGACTAGTGATAATTGATTAGGATTGACTAGACAAAATCACTGCGCATTAATATTTTTTTTACATGAATTGTTCATGATTTTTTGGTATAATTTTGTACACATTTTGTTGCTAACACATGTACAAACACCAAGTAATGCGAATATTCAGCAAGATTTCGTTCGATGTTATGATTAGAAAAGTACGGACTAATTTACTTCCCCGTATGGTCATATTAGTTTATGTGAGTTAATCAGCTGCTTGTTGCATACTTCAAGATTTACAGAGTATATATTGTACGTATCTCTTACAATAGCAATTGCACCTTGCATGCCTACCTGGGGATTACCCAGTCCTATTGCATCGCAAGTATAATGTAATCAAATATTGATGGTGACATTTCAAACCAGGACATCTAACATACAGCAGCATCAATAGGTATGAGAGAACCTCCTAGCTTTTCAGTTTGTCTGATCTTACTCTACCTCTATATTGTACAGATCTCTTACAATAGTAATTGCACCTTGCATCTCTACCTGGGGATTACCCAGTCCTATTGCATCGCAAGTATCATGCAATCAAATATTGATGGTGACATTTCAAACCAGGACATCTAACATATGGCAGCATCATTATTCATGACAGAACCTCCTAGCTTTTCAGTCCCCGTCTGATCTCATTGTACATGTTCTGTACAGATCTGTTACAATAGCAATTGCACCTTGCATCTCTACTGGGATTACCCGGTCCTATTGCATCGCAAGTATCATGCAATCAAATATTGATGCTGACATTTCAAACCATCTAACATATTGTCACATCAATATGTATGAAAGAAACCTCCTAGCTTTTCAGTCTGTCTGATCTCACTGTACATGTATACAGATCTCTTACAATAGCAATTGCACCTTGCTTCTCGACCTGGGGATTACCAAGTCCTATTGCTTCGCAAGTATCATGCAATCAAATATTGATGATGACATTTCAAACCAAGACATCTAACATATGGTTCATCAATATTCATAAGAGAACCTCCTAGTTTTTCAGTCTGTCTTATCTCACTGTACATGTATTGTACAGATCTCTTACAATAGCAATAGCACCTTGCATCTCTACCTGGGGATTACCCAGTCCTATTGCATCGCAAGTATCATGCAATCAAATATTGATGATGACATTTCAAACCAGGACATCTAACATATGACAGCATCAATATGTATGAGAGAACCTCCTAGCTTTTCAGTCTGTCTGATCTCACTGTACCTCTATATTGTACAGATCTCTTACAATAGCAATTGCACCTTGCATCACTACCTGGGGATTACCCAGTCTTATTGCATCACAAGTATCATGCAATAAAATATTGATGGTGACATTTCAAACCAGGACATCTAACATATGGCTGTATCAATATTCATGACAGAACCTCCTAGCCTTTCAATCTGTTTGATCTCATTGTACCTCTATATGTGGACCCCCACGGCAAAAGGGTGCAGTTGTCGGCTCGTACATGTTGCTCCTTGTAGCATATCTGATGTATGCTATTTGTATGCATCAGATATGCTACAATGAGCAACATGTAGGAGCCGACAACTGCACCCTTTTGCCGCGGCGGGACACATATTGTACATATCTCTTACAATAGCAATTGCACCTTGCATCACTACCTGGGGATTACCCAGTTCTATTGCATCGCAAGTATCATGCAATCAAATATTGATGGTGACATTTCAAACCAGGACATCTAACATATGGCTGCATCAATATTCATGACAGAACCTCCTAGCTGTTCAGTCCGTATGATCTCGCATGAATGGCCTCTGCCCAATTGCAAATTATTCATGACAAAGGCGAAGAATTCTTTAACAATGGGAGTAGATGAAACAAGTTGGGATATTGTGAAACTGTAGATTACAAAATCAATAGTTTACCAAGCAAGTTTCATTACACATCAGGATTTGTTATTATTATTTTGTCACATACAACATTTGCCTTCTTAATCCCACACAAGTCCCTATGTTTTCTGAATTTGAGCAAATAAATAAAACCAAATTGCTTACGTATTAAATGGATTGGGACTAAGAAAAACACAGCATGTGTTTTCATAACAAGATCAGTTAGGGACATAATCAATTTAGACCCGAGCAACTCGCCCGAGCCGAGCAAGGACGAGCCGATCTTCTTGACCAGAGCCAAGTCAATACCTGAGTCGAGCAACCATTATAAATT
The DNA here is from genome assembly GCA_000969725.1 of Ophiothrix spiculata. Taxonomy (NCBI): domain Eukaryota; kingdom Metazoa; phylum Echinodermata; class Ophiuroidea; order Amphilepidida; family Ophiotrichidae; genus Ophiothrix; species Ophiothrix spiculata. Next base: position 31,020 of record JXSR01S003422.1, read on the forward strand.
AGATAGTTTGGTGGGAACTGATATTATTCACCATTATATTACTTGATTTGTTGCCACAGGTGAGCGAAATGCAAATTTAGACGATCAACTACTTGGCTTCATGGCTCGGGCGACCCGAGCGATCGCTCGTCTCTATATTGATTATGTCCCTTACTCTTTAAAGACCTAATAAAGTTTCATGAGTCCTGCACTGGTCCAGAAAGTTAAATGAATGATGACTATATCTTGGTCCATAAATTGGCTAATACTTTATTATATTTGAGGAATCCATTCTTTTCTGTCTGGAAGAGCAACTCCAATCATTTGTAGAAGTAAGTCTTATTACTAGGAAATTATTTGATCCTCATTGTAACAATATTTCTTGAAAGGGATATATGGTATGAGAAATACTGTGTGTGAAGTGTCATGCTGCTTTCATACTTATTGTAGTTTTGCAGCTTTGTAGTTACGCAGCTCTGTGCTTGCATCATTTCACACTTTTATAGCTTTACCCCTTCATGTTGCTTTTATTGAAAGTTGAATTAATTTCAACTCGAAAAATTTTGCTGTGCAACAAAATTTTGTTGTTGTCTATTATCTCAGCAACATGTAGCTTTTCCGCTACAATATCCGGAAGTGACAAGTATTTGTAAAAAATGTACGTCACGTAGCGAAAAAGCTACAAAACCACACAAGTATGAAAGCAGCATCATATTACTGAGTCTGTATGATATTGAGCACATGGTATGTCTCATACCATACTACCAATAAACCCAATAACATATTTGTCAGACCTTTAAGTCACATCTTGTATATAAGATGAGACAATCTTAGGCTTTTGGATATAAAATACATGGGCATTCAGCATACTTACATATAATATTGCGTCATTGTCCACATACTTACACTGGTGGATATAAGATGCAGTAAATTTGATATTTGTAAATTTGTTTTACTTAAATGTTTTAAAATTTGCAAGTACAATAATATCTGCTAACAAACAAATAAATTTTAACTAGAGCAAATCTTACTCAGAAAAGTTGCCAGTTAGTTTGACTTACTTGGTTGCCACCTTGACCATGACAATTAAAGAATCCTACTTTTTCGTTTTCTTTGCGGCCCATGTTGTCTAGGCATTTTCTGGTTTCCATATTTCTAACCTGAAAGAAAGAAAGTAAAAATCAACAGGCAATTGATGGTGATGAGAATAAATTACTATACTCTATAAACCTTGAAGTATGCAACAAACAATCAGACTCTTGTTACTGCGCATTAATATTTTTTTACATGAATTGTTCATGATTTTGGCATTATTTTAGACTAATTTTGTTGTTAACACATAGACAAACATGGTCATAAATTTATTTGAATATTCAGCAAGATTTGGTACGTTGTTGCGATTCAAGAAATACACACCATTTTACTTCCCCATATGGTATTGGTTTATGTGCGTTAATCGGCTGCTTGTTGCATACTTCAAGATTTACAGAGTATAAGTAAAGGGTTATATTTATGGGCAGATTCTATAGAGTAGATCTGTAACGGTTGTTACAATGAAAAGCTGCTTTCAGAATGTCTGTAGTATTGGTCCCAAACCACAAGGGCATCTAAAATCCAAAAATTCAAGTGTGCACAAACTTAGCCATAGGTCTATTTCTGTGTTTGTAAAATGTTACTACTAACACGAGCATCGATTATGTTGGCAATTTTGGTTGTTACAATACATCGTTGGGAATGAATTTGACTTTGGTGAAAACAACTGATATGGAAATTATGAAAAAGAGGTGTACTACATCGTGTCAACTCATTGGAAACACATGGTCTTCTGCTGCAGCTGCACACTTTGAAGTGACAACACTTAAGGATGCACCATTAGATTTCCAGGGGGGAGCAGGAAGTTTTTGGAACAAAAATGCCCTTCCATTAGGCAGAAGAAACTAGAATACGCGGTTCTCGGGCCGGGCGGTTCTCGACACAGAGTGTCGATCACAATGCCTCCGCCTTGCACCTTTGTAATCTGACTAAGTTGAGAATTTGACCTTTCTTTTGACCTTTGACCCCCAAGGAAAGGTCAGATGATGGGGGTTACCATTAATAGTTTTGATCTTTGGTCCAAGACAAACAATTTGACACCTTAACCTTTGAATTTGGATGATGTTGAAAATTTGACCTTCCTATATCCTTTCTGTTGACCTTTGACCCCAAAGGAAATGTTGGACAATGGGATTACCATTGACATTATTGATTGCTGGTCCAAGACGGACAATTTGACATTTTAACCTTTCAAATTGGATGAAGTTGAAAATTTTACCTCCCTATATCCTTTCTGTTGACCTTTGACCCCTAAGGATGGGTCAAACGACAGGGTCACCATTAACACTTTTGATCGCTGGTCCTAGACGAACAATTTGACATCTTAACCTTTGAAATCGGATGAAGTTGAAAATTTGACCCCCCTATATCCTTTCTGTTGACCTTTGACCCCCAAGGAAGAGTTAAACAACAGCGCCACCATTGACCGCTGGTCTAAGAGGAATATTAACCTAATAACATTAACCGCCAAAAAAATTCATTTTTGTTAAGTCCCTAAAAATGTTTTTTTTCTAAATAATGCTTCGTTTAAGAGATATGGCCATTTTTCTCTTTCCAGATTCCATAGGATAACATAACAAGAGCGCCATCTTAAACGGCCGATCAGGCTGATTTTCGAATATGTGGTGCGCAATTCAAAATAAGGTAGGGTTATCATTTTGAAGGGGTTGCGTTAACATACACCGGGAAAAAATTGATTTCGCACTAAGTCCCTAAAAACCTAATAAAATTGCCTATTTTCTGCCTAAAAACCAATTTAATTTGCATATCTTGTGCCAAAACTTTCAGAGAAAATAACTAACCACCACTCCTCCGACTTGCATCCCTGTATGCCTCACCAGTTCCGAGAAACGAACCCGGACGAACGGAAGGAAGGACGGAAGGAAGGACGGACGGATAACCAGAAAACATAATGCCTCTGGCGGAGGCATAAAAAATCCCCCTAAACATGGAATTGGGAAAAAAGCAGTAATTTATAGGGAAAAAATCACTCCCAAACAGGGCACAAAAAAAAATTCAACCCCAAACAAAACTTCCTGCTCCCCCTGGAAATCCCTTATTTAACAACTCAAACAAACTGTGCTCAATTTTTGCTTGTCCTGACAAGTACATAATTAATCACACCAAATTTTTGATGCAACAACTATCCATGTTTAAATCATTTCCCCTTATTATACTAACGGAATTAGAAAGGGGATTTTGTGCTGGAAAATCAACATCGTATAGAATTTTTTATTTTATTTGCAACTGCATAAAGTATTCTACCATGAAGTAGTCATTATTACATATATATGAAAAATGAATACGTATTGCACAAAATTGGCTTAGAATATTTTATACAAAGAAAAACTCTGAACTTTGTTGACATGTTGATAAACTGATATCCATAGTAACAGTCGGAATATTGGGAAAGGTTAAAATTGATCAATATCACTTTTATTACTCGGCTGGCAGCTGACTATCAACACTATGGCCCGTATTCCAGAAAGGTGTTTAGCTAAACCACGGTTTTAATTCTCGTCAACAGCACGGCTCATTGAACTGTTCCGCTTGAAACCTGCATTGGAGCGCATCATTGATGTTCAGTTAAACTGTGGTTTAGCTAAACAACTTTCTGGAATACGGGCTTAGAGTTTTGGCTTGTTGCTGTTGTCTCCGAACACAACAGCTCTGGCCAGTCAACCATCGCTTGGGTTTTGCGAAGTGGTCCCTTTAGGTGACAAAAAAAACCAAAAAACCTGTTTTACGGGCGGGCGGATCTTCCAAGTAGGATCAGTCGGTCGGTCAGGTTAAAAAAAAAAAATCCCCTGAATAACCCAAAATTCTGTTACATCACCCCTACTGTCCAATTAAATGGATTATAAAATTTGTTGTAAGAGCAAAGGTTATTGATAAATAGCTGATCATCTACAATCAGGGAAAAAAGTCATTGGACCACTTGAGTCTTTTCAGGTGCATTCATTTGTTTAAAACAGTAGAAATGACAGTAAGCGATGGGTAAAGTTTAAGGCAATAAAGAACTCTTCTCTTCCGACCATCCCCTTCCCCACCCCTGTTTCAATGTTGGATGTAAAGATGCTCCTTGTGTTCAGATCAACATTGAATGGGGGACAGGGAAAGCGTGCGAAATCAATGACATGCACATATATTTGTGCCAAGATTTTTTTCCCTGATTGGAGATACCAATACGATACTAACCTCTCCTATATTTTTCACATCCAGTCTAAACTGTGACTCAGGATATATATTATCTAGATACCAATAAGAAACTTACCTCTCCTATATTTTTAACATCCAATCTAAACTGTGACTCAGGATATATATTATCTAGATACCAATAAGAAACTTACCTCTCCTATATTTTTCACATCCAGTCTAAACTGTGACTCAGGATATATATCATCTAGATACCAATAAGAAACTTACCTCTCCTATATTTTTAACATCCAATCTAAACTGTGACTCAGGATATATATCATCTAGATACCAATAAGAAACTTACCTCTCCTATATTTTTAACATCCAATCTAAACTGTGACTCAGGATATATATTATCTAGATACCAATAAGAAACTTACCTCTCCTATATTTTTGACATCCAATCTAAACTGTGACTCAGGATATATATTATCTAGATACCAATCAAAGCTTTTACACTGCAGTTTACTTCTTAAAGCTTTACGCGGTGCAACATCACCATATTCTGTCTTCTTCACACCTGTCAATCAAACAATAAAAAATAATCAAAGTCAAAAATATATTAGAATGGCGGCAGGTTTTCCTCTTAGGGGTGTATCATTAGATTTCCAGGGGAACAGGAAATTGGGTTTGGGGTTGATTTTTTTTTGTTCAGGAGCAATTTCCCCCCCTACAAATTATTATATACCTCATATATAGATTCCTGTCCTCTGATTGGTTAAAAGTGAGGGCTTGGATTTAACTAGGCACTATAAATTTACTATGCCCGGGGCATATTTTTCACTAGACCCGCTCAATGTATTTTGCGCCGTGTAACTAGAGCTTCACACGCACTACTTTAAGCATTCATGGTCACACACGCACTGCGTAAATGCATAACTAGTTACCCTGCATGCATAATACGATCAGCATTGAATGGAAAAACATTATTATTGTAAATTATCATCGGGCGTTTTAAGTGCTAAACTGATTCTTTTAAGCAACCAGATGACTAAAATCTATATTCGGTATATAAAACAAATATTGACTTTTTGTTCGGGGTTCGCTTCGTGCATATTCATGGTTTTGAGACCACCTCGGGAAAATAATTAACCATGCCCCTCAAAGCAGTCAATATTTACATACTGTTTTCCCGCCCTATTCCACATCCAGGGGAAAATTTTTATCCCTATCTCTGGAGGAGGTTTTTTTTTCCAAAAACTTCCTGCTGCTCCCCCTGGAAATCTAATGGTATGCCCCGTAAACAATACTAATCCCAGTATCTTCCTTGGTTGTCTAGTTACACTTTTAAGGAGAACTATGCCGGGGGATTCATACATAGGTCAAACGATGGTGCCCTTCATTTCAAAAAGTGTGCACTATGACAAAAATAACATTTTGTGTAAGTCTATGGAGAGAATGTTTTACTCCAAATTATCTCTGTAAATTCTGTCACTTGAATAAATATGAATATATGGTTGTGTTTGTAAGCAACTAATTAACAACATACACTAAATTAGAGATCCATGAAAGTGACGCTCTAAGAAATTAATTTTTTTTTAATTTGACAAAATCTTCTTTTTGATGTAACTTTGTAATTACTTAACCTAGAGAGGTGATTCAAATGTCATTTTGTAGCTAATTTTGTCACTTTTATTAAAATACTTTCAATTTCTAAATTTTATGAATCAGCCTAAAAAATAGGCATTTAATCATTTTGGAATACCGCAATATAATAATTCGAGACACCTTACAAATATCTTTGTCAGATTAAAGAAGGATTATTGTTAGAATCCTGTATGTAGGCTATACAATGTGTACTACAAAGACAGAAATAATTTGCGCTTAAAACAGAATGCACATGCTTTTTAATGTGTCTTATGTTAAGATCTATGTGGTTCGAGAAGCTCCAAAGCTTTTTCCTAATAAATCAAGAGGTACAGATACAATAACTCAGATTCAAGCACAACAACAGGATAGCTACAAGTACATGTTCAACTTCTTCTTCCAGTAATTGCCCAGACCTCAATGAGTGAGAACTATATAACTCATCCATAGATTCTAGTCATTTGATTGGTAAGATTATAACACATGACCATTTGCCACTTTTGCTATCACTTTCATCCGTTTGATAGTATCGACTCTTATCGTACTGGATTGAAAACTACAGTGTAGGCCTACAGTAGGGACATATTGCTTTCTGTTCCTTTCTGCTATATGGATAATGGGTAAGTATGTACAATAGTTGGAATGTGTTATCAAATGACTAGAATCTACAGATGAGTTATATAAAACAAATATTAACTGCTTATCAAATTGGTGAAGATTAGTCATCCAGTTGAGTTTCAAATATGATCAAAATAAATCAAAATAGAAAGGGAGGACTACGCCACCAACTATCACACGCATGGGATGAGGTCATCAATCAGTGATCAATCAGTGGCCTGACGAAGCTGTAAGTGCTATATTTTTATTTCCAGTATTTGAATTATTTTGATCATATATTAACTGCTTATATTCGTGTGATTGTAAAAATATACCATCCCTCATTGAAAGATTGATTGTCCATTTCACTCGCCTATCGGCTCGTGAAATGGAGCAATCAATCTTTCAG
>JXSR01S003422.1:52543-69631 GCA_000969725.1 Ophiothrix spiculata
TTGAAAGAGGTAGCACCTTAGTCCATGTAAATTACTCAGGTGGTTGTTCAAAGCTAATCTACTGAGACCAAAAGTTTGGTATTCTCTCTCTTATTCGACTGCAATGAAATGTAATGATTTTGTCTTTTCATTGATTGAAGTTCCTATGGGAAATGCGAAAGGGCTATACAGGAAATCCCTGTGGAGAAAAATGCCACTTTTTTCGCAGCATCAATTTGAATAAACCGATAAATTTAATGGTCAAGGTTGACATGGTGGTGATCTCCTAGAACCCTCAATTAATCTCATGTTTCAGATCAGTTTCTAATTCAGACTGAATCTTGACGTAAACATACCCTTTTTTCTTAAAGAACAAAGTAAGAAGCTCAAATCAATCATGGGTGACAAATTGTTGTGCTTTTTTCAAAGATTGTAAACCGAAAATCTAGGCAACCCCAAAATTAAAATTCTCAAATTGTAGCTGTTGATTGTCTTATCACATAGTATTATAAGATTGGTGAAACATGATATTACATGAAAAGAACAGTAACTATCTATGATGAAACTTATTTTGTAATAATTTTGTATAAATGAGCTGCAATCTCTTGAACACCTTTAATTTCTATCTAGGCACCCACCAATTGATACATAATTACATTAACTTAAAAGATTGGCAGATCTTTTTTTGATAATTTTGTCCCTGTATAACACTATGACCCCAAGTGTGACAGCATAAATTGAGTGATCTGATTTGCTTTCTGACGGTGTACAATGAAATCAAGATTTGTGGTAATACCTGCCTTGGCACTCATCAATTCTGACATAATTACATCAAATCTCTTAATCTATTTTGAAATCTTTTTTCAAGCCAATTTCTGTTCTGTGCAATATAACCTACGGGAGAGAACAGGCTAGAATCAAGTGATTTTATTTCTATATTGAGTCGACTAAATGTCTGCCAAGACACTCATCAAATTGAGCATAATCTTAAGTTTTTGTCTCTTTCAAATGTTGTTCTATTTTTCTGCGCTGTGAAATTAAATGACAGTATCTAATTTGATTTGCAATTTCTTTATCACATCTCAGAAATCTGATTTTGTTTGTGTAATGTTGATATATCTGCGTGTTCTTCAGTGATTTTTAGCCTAAGATAAGAATATAATGAGCAGATTTTGTCCGGGGTAATGTTGGTATATCTGTGCATTCTCCATGATATTTTGTTTAAAAGGTAAGATATGAATATAATTAACAGTCAAGTTAGCTTAAATGGTAAGGTGCTCGCTTGCAGTGTGGAAGGTTCTGAGTTCGAACCCTGCTGATGCCATTAAGTTGAGTTTGCTTGAAATTATCTTGCATAAGGAAGTAACTGCTAAATGTCACATGGAGACCCTTGCAAAACTTGGGCAGCGATGGTGCATATGTGGGCAGATCAAGGCTTAGCACCACTAGGGGTTGCAGCAGAACCAAAAATGATACTCGGTGTGGAATGGAGCTTACTTGGGTCACAGTGGTCAGCGAACACCTGTAAAGTGTGCAGAGGCTGCGTGAAATCACAAATCTGGAAGGCATAGCACACTATAAATTCCCTGTATTTATTTATATTTTTTTATATTTACATATCATACTAATTTGCAACTTTTATCAGAGGGGAGGGGGGATTTGGAATGTCTCATTACAGCATGATTTACAATAAAAGCTTAAAGCATATACCTTCTAGAATAGGGTCTAAATGCTCACAAGTTTCAACTTTACAAAGGATCATGAAATATTTGATTACTTTCTTCTTTGGAACTAAACAACAGTAAACACAAATCGATAACATTGTTAATGACATTGAAAGTGAATGATCCGAACAGCGGGAATCTGCTACACAAACTAACTGATAGAACATCAAATTTATCCTGTCTGGAACATAAATCCATTCAACATTTCTAAACAGCAAGAACTAATTACATGCATGTCTTCAGGGACATAGATTTTATTCACCACAAAAACACATTCTGGATTGAGAAAAGGGTATATTTTCCTATCCCTCAACCCACATGATGGAGTGAAAAATTGCCTTTGCATTCATGAAATATTCTTCAAAGTGGTGGCCAATACAGAGTAGAAACAATTCATATGAAGGCAAACTTCTTGTATAACCTATGTGTTGAATGGTGATTTGTATTCCCTTAGATTTATTAACTCTTTCCATTTCTAGATATAACCTCTTTAGAAACAGGAGGGTGAAAACACCCTATCAAAACCTAAGACATGCCACATCTCAAACCAACAAATCCATGGAAATAAGTGAAGTAAATAAATCTATAACTGGAACTTACTTTGCAACTTTTGCGACGTTGCGACCATTACCAATGGTCTTCAATAAGTGAAGTAAATAAATCTATAACTGGAACTTACTTTGCAACTTTTGCGACGTTGCGACCATTACCAATGGTCTTCAACAGGCATCTGATTCTTGGAATTGGTCACGTGACAAAGCTACCTCTGAGTGAAGTTGTATAAGGTCTTATATTCATAGGCTGTTTCCCTGTGGTGTTTGCCCTTGGTCCGTGTTCCATTGTCCCTAATGTTACTAACCACACAGAAAATAACCCTATGTTTTGTTTAGTGACCATATCAGTGACCTTGTGTACGGCAGATACTGGGGCAAACTACATGAGACCTAGGAATGTACATCCATGTACATCGATGTACATTCCAGGAATTGAGATTGTGTCTACAGATGTGGATTCACGCTGCGTATTCAACTGAGCGTATGTGTTTTTTCCTACGCGTTATACCTGCGTGTACTTGAAAGTCGCATGTGGAGGCGCACGCACACGTAGTGTGTGCGGTGCACAAACATTTCGATTTGAATGTACATGGATGTACATCCCAGGAATGCACATTCCGAGCTCTCGTGTAGTTTGCCCCACTGTGTTTGGCATGTGACAATTGTGAACAAGGGTACATGGAACAAAGGCACACACCACAGGAGAATCACACACCACACACAGGGAACATCTGCATACACAAGGTCACTGATAAGGCCACTAAAGCAAAACAAAGGTTGATTCTCTGTGGCGCCTGACAATCAGGGACAATGGAACATAGAACAAGGTTACACACCAAAGGTGGACTACCTATGATGCAAGGCCTAAAACACACCGTTCCCCTGTCTATGACCGATTGGATTTGGACTAAGAGCAAGATTAAGCAAGATGCAGATCAGTTAGATCATTAAAAACCAGAATCATGTCAATTAGCAGAGTATACCATTCCCACCTAAATATCTTTATCTTACACATTCAAAAGACGTACCTTTCATTTAATGGCATATTTCTATAAATTCAACCTTCAAAAACATTGCTGATAGATTTACTGACTTATTGGAAATGTAAAATAAAAATAATTTCCATTTAACTTATCTGTGTCAGTCCCTTTGTTTTGCCAACCGCATTTGATAAAGCCACACAGTGTTACATATTGCTACAAAAACAAAGCTGATGTACCTGTAATAAAATTCTGATTCAGTTTTATGACCCAGTTTTCAAACCAAATTTGCCCCAAGAAAAAAAAAGAGAAATGAAAGTACAAATGAACCTAGATAAAATGGGGTGCTGACATGGTTATTTGTCTCATATAAATGCATGTCCCAAAACAATAAACTTAATCAAGACATCAACATTTTGGACTTTAAAAACATGAGTACCAACATGTTCCATTAAATGCACACATATGAATTCTTTTTTTTTAAATCTACTCTTATATGGAATAATATGAATTTATTTTGTAAAATGCATTACTATCTACTACAGATAACAATATGAAGTGCAAATCTGTACCTTAAGGAAATAGGCTTATGTGTAGTGACAAAGCTCAAAGCCTTTTTGAATTTCAAGTGAACCAGATTCGTAGCAAGTAGAGCAATTTTATAAGGTGCTCAATACACCTACGCTGCATTTTAATTTCTACTTAAATCTAGATTACTTTTATTGACTTTAACAACCTAAAGCATTAAGAATTTCAACTGAGTGATAATATTTATGTTGTATAAAACCTCGGAGAATTTAAATTAAATTTCCTTTTTGAAGAATAAGTAAGAACAAATCACATACGGAAAAACATCATCTAAAATATATGTAGTTTGAATTATATGCACATGAGAACAAGATTTTGTTCCCTCTGTTTCAAGATCTTTGGGGAGAGAAGACGGGTAAAATATGTCTTAAAAACATACGATACGATGCCTTGGTCTATATCTCCGTGATTTGGTTTTTTTTTTTGGGGGGGGGGGGGAAGGCAAAATGGAGATACTTTTTTCCACTTTGCTCCACACACACTGTGCATACTTGTGTTTGCCTTTATTTTTGAAATAATTTTTGAAGAGACAAGATTTAAACTCCAAAGTAAATTAGGACCTACAGTACTTTTAATTCATTGCTATTAATTCCATATATTTGTGATAAATATTCACCATATTGATTCCAATGGAAAAACAGATGCCTTGCTAAGGCAAAAGGAAATAACTACTGTCCATAAATTATATAAAAAATATGTGATTAATTTCATTTTTAAAGTGCCTTGGCCCAAGGAAATAACTAATAATGTTCATACTCTATATAAAAAATATGTGATTTCAACAGTCCTCTGAAAATGATGATTACATTTCTGATGTTAGCAAGGAGTTATAAATATGTGGAGCATACCACTTGCTTTACACTAGGCCACTTGCAACCAACGACCAAAGCCGCAGACCTATAAGCAAGTAGGTTGTGCTATTCCCCTGGGGAGGGCACTCACGCATATTGGTATGTGCCTTGGAGACCCCCTGTTCTATAGCTCTGCATTTTCCTGAAATCGCCGTTCTCAAGACTCCTCGAACAAAGCAGTCCGCACTCTTTCCGCTCCCTACCTGTTACGGTTGTTCATTAGCAGTGTGTTTAGGGGTGTTTTTTTTAAACAAAACCACAACATATCTACATAAAGGTGTGTTTTAACTATACTCTTGACCAATACAGTTCTGAAGACTCTATTTTTGCAATGAACATCAGTTCCCAAAACCCTACATTTTTCATGATTAAAGAGCTACCAAGATCCTACTTTTTGCATGGTTTGTCAGTTCCCTAGCCTCCGTGCTGCCCATGGCACACCCCCCGTCAAAAAATAAAGTGAGTGCCCCCCTGGTCTATTCACCATAAAAAGCCACCACTTAGTATCCATATATGTACCAATCCACCAATCAAGAGCCATCTCTCTATCAAATGTGCTACAAAAATACCTTTAACACATCTTCCCCAAATTTGCATTCAATATTTTCCCTCTCATCATTTCTTTCGGTTCATATCACTTATTTAAATGCAGCAACAAGTGGCTCCTCTATAAACAGGGCATGACATAACGACAGATTCATGACACTCAACCTATATCATGACAAGCTGAATCCAATAAGTTGTTTGTTCTCTAATCATTTAACTGATATATGTGATGGCTCACCCGAAAGGGTTTGCAGATGATATCAATTTTCATTTTATCATTTCATTAGTTGCAACATTTTTTAAGCTTTAAAATGACACCTTATTTATTAAAATTGATCAAGGCGATCCAATTTTACAACAGCAAATCTGCTGGAAATTCTTAATATTTTCATTTTTTTTTTTTTTTTTTTTGCTACCTATTTTCATAATTTTCTTGAAAAGTGTTCTGTCGCAAAGTCACCCTTTTCGGGGCGAGGCATCACATATGAGATCAGCTCAGATAAACTGAGCAGAAAGTGACAAGTTGCAACTCTTTGGTTCATTTCATACTTGATTTTATATTCTAAGCTTTCAAGTGATATGTAATGTGTTCAAATTTTTGTTTTAATTCCCTTTTGAGAGTTCAAGATTCAAGAAATTTAAATGAAAAACAATTAACAGAAATTTGGCTTCAAGATGAATCATTATATAATATAGAGAAAATATGATTATTTAACCATAATAAAAAAATTTCCAGTGTCAGTAGCAGCTCGAACTTAAAAATATAAATATTTAAAGAGAATATGAGAATATCAAAAGCTGACCCATCTTTTCACTCTTGAGATTTATTTATGCAATAACTTCACCTTTTACTTTCTGCTCATTAAATAAGAGCATGTCTTCAGAAAATTCATACAGGAGAATAAATTATTATGGGACAATCTACACGGGAGTGCAAAACCACATGAATGCGCATCTCTGAAAGACTGTGGCTACACGGGCACCAGATCTGGATCTGCTGTGCAGAACTCTACGTACATGTAAGCGGTCTACGGAGATGCGGATCTCAGATCTGGATTTTGGAGATGCGCATGCATCTGGATCTGTACTCCGTGTAGATTGCCACAATATCTTCCAAACATTGCTGAAGAGAATATCATGTTGCTCTAGGTAAACTTCTTGACTGTAATCAGTCTTTTCAGGTTTTATATATATAAGGGGCATCAAAAGTTTAAAAAATAGTGGTATAATAATAATAGTGGTATACGGCCCACAATCCCGCCCCTCTGGTTAGAACGTACCTCTGCAAGTAACAAAAAGGTGCAAATCAGCATCTTTTATATTTCTTTGTGTAGACAAGAACACTTTGTTTCATTTTGAAGAAATTAAAAATTTCAAACACAAAGCAGATTTTAATCAAAACTACACTTCTCTACTGATCATGATTAATCTTTATTAATTTTAATGACAAAGTATAGCTCAAAGTTGTGTTCAAATTGAACTTCTTAACATGAGCTTGAATATCATGTGGGTTAGCACATAGACAAACAAGAATCTACTTCTCACAAACTTAACCCATTTCTTGTGCATCAATTATGATACACGACAGTATTTACTTTACAAGGCAGTCATCCTCTCTGCTCTCATTCATGACTGGAATGTCTGTAATTCTGTGTTACCCATGATTAAACTTCTAGGCTTTAATGAAGAAATGAGGCTCGACAGGTGTGTCAATTGAACTAGTTCTAAGTACTTCAAGATTAAATGGAATTGGTACTTTTTCTAGTTTGATACAAGTAGTAAGGTAACCTAATACTAAGAAACCTGCTTAAAATCTTAATCAGGAGATGTTCAAATTCACTGCATTTCAACTAATCAGCTAATATTTGCAATTCCATGTTACTCATGATTAATCTGTGTGAATTTTAAACAAAATTGGCTTGGATGATTATACCAAGTGATATAATAATAATAATTATTATTTTGAGCGCTCATAACAAAGAAGCCAAAACGTGTTGTACATACTTGTAACAAAACCTTAAAAATATACAAATACAAATTCTTACAAACAGAATTATGTTCAATAGGAGGAAAAATATGGAAAGGTTATAGGTAATTTCACATGCAGTCACTCAAAATAATCCTCAAAAAGTAGAGTCTTGAGAGTACGCTTTAACTGACTAGTAGTCATTATTGGAGAAGCGTTCCTGATTATTAAAGGTAAATTGTTCCAGAGTTTGGGTCAAGAAACGGCGAAATGATCTTTGTCCATAGAAATTTGTTAATGGACCCTGCTAAAGATATCCGAAAGAGACTTCAGCCATTTCTTGTGCATCAATTATGATACACGACAGTATTTACTTTACAACGCAGTCATCCTCACTGCTTTTATTCATGACTGAAACGTCAGTAATCCGGTGTTACTCATGATTAAACTTCTAGGCTTTAATGAAGAAATGAGGCTCGACAGGTGTGTCAATTGAACTAGTTCTGAGTACTTCAAGATTAAATGGAACTGTACTTTTTCTTGTTTGATACAAGTAGTAAGGTAACCTAATACTAAGACCTGCTCAAAATCTTAATCAGGATTCGTAGAATTCAAATTCACTGCATTTCAACTAATTAGCTAATATTTGCAATTCCATGTTACTCGTGATTAAACTGAGTGAATTTTGAAAAAAATTGGCTTGGATGATTATACCTAGTGATATTCTTTCAATCATACAAGGCAAGACTTTGAAAAAAATCAAGAACTAAATAATAAACTGGATCTGGTACCTACAAATCAACTCCCTTTAAAAACTCACGATGTATTCAAATGAAGCCTTCCAAAGTTACAAAACAATTCAACTGACGCTAATTTGATGAAGACTTTATCTTACAATCAACCAAATTAAATGTTCCCAAGTTCACCATACCATAGAAACACAGGGAGTTGAAAAATCATTATATACGATGGTCCAACTTACCAAATAATGGAAAAAGAATTTACTTCTTAAGCTTTGCAATAAGTGCTTCAAAATATGTGAATTTTACAACATATAAACTGCACTGATGTGCATTGCCAAAGTGTCAGTATCAATTCGTGAACATAGACGAGTCATGCTCATAATACCTATGAACCCCAAAATTAATCATTGAATTAAGCTTAAACCCCTGGATTTAGTGCGGGTTGCTTAATTTATGCAAGTTTTACCTGTAGTGTTGTATGTGAGTGTGTTTATAGCATATGTCACAGACAATATTTGAAGTAAATAAACAGCAGGTATGTAGCAACAAAACTTGCAAACAAATATCTGTTTTCTGGTTCCTGTATGGCTTCTTAGTTTTGAATTATCATCTAAATCAAATGTAAATCAGCAACAAAAGTATACCCTGAAGCCTAACACAAACTCATCTCATAATCATTTAATGATGTCTCATCTTTAAGTTGGAACATTCAGTGGTTCACTTATATATTAGTTTCCTTTGGTAATCTAAATATCCCAACAAATAGCTAGAAAAAAACTGACATCAAAATGGATAGTGATGCAATCTAAAATCCTTCACATCACTTCGATGAACAAGGGGTGCTTAAAAAGAAATGCTTATCAAGGATGTATAATGTCATGCTTTTTTAAGATTCTGTTTGGGAGATCAAGATTCAAGCAGATTTTTATGTAAAGGATTATTGTAAGTAATAAAGCAAAAGATAATAAATTAACCATAAAAATAGCAAATTTTACTGCTCGAATTTAAGATTCCTCTTTACTAGTTGATGCCTTTTATCAACTAAACAAATGCTCAATGAATTCAAACGAGAGTAGAATAACATCATCCAGACACTGGTGATGGGAATATCTGTAAACAGCATGTTGTTCTGGGTAAACTTCTTAGCCTTAATCAGCCCTTTCATCCATTAATGACACATTCTACAGCTCAGATAAGGCTCAAAATGTGTCATTCCTGTACTCTTCGCTGCGCACAGCATGCTAGTTAGCCTCATTTTCTAATCCAAGTCTGTGCATATCTGTATGCATGATAAATTCCAGTTTTTAACAGATTTTCATGTTCACTGAACTCATTCGTGATTGTAATATGTTTTCTGTAATTCCATGTTGCTCATGACTAACATTTATAGCTTTTAATGAAGAAAAGTACTGTAAACTCACTCAATAACAGCCATAATTAAATCTGTCACAAATGTTTACAGTATGCTGACTGAAGAATGTGTCTTAACATGAGTTTGAATATCCTGAAAATATGTCAGCTACAAAACAAACTCTGTTCAAAATTGTTCCTTTTTATCTTTCTTTTCTGTGGACAACATTTTCTATCTTAAAAAGGCTTAAACTTTTAAAGCTCAAACCAAATTTTAATCTTAACTATAGTCATTCTGTGTTGATCAGTTGATTATGATTTAATTTGTTGTCATTAATGATAAATGCCGGGGGGGGGGCACTGACCTAGAAAGGTGATACGGGTATGTGCGGCCCTCAAGACCCCCTTTTCATGCCTTGTCTACCGCTCCCTAGACCTCTATTTCAAGCACAACCTTTAGTTCGCAAGCCTTATTTAAAAAAAAAATCAGTTCCCTAGCCTCATTTTTTGAAATTTAGTTCCCAAGACCCCCATTCCAAGCAAAATTTTGAAAATTTATGTTTCCCAAATCATTTTGTTGGTCCCTTCTCTAGACCCCTTTTCAGAGTAAATATTCCGTTCCCTAGACTAGGGTTTCGTATATCGGGGCCGCACACCCCTACCAAAACCAAAGTTGGGTGCCACCCCCCACCCCGGAATAAAGGGGGGTTAAAAATAGTGTACAAGTTGAATGAGTGTCTGGAGACACATCTTAATATGAGTTTGAATATCATGTGGTTTTGCACACAGGTTTGCACACAAACAAGAATCTACTTACTGCAAACTTAACCCATTTCTTGTGCATCAATTGTGATACACGACAGTATTTACTTTATAACGCATGACAGATTTCCCACATCTAAAAAGATTTTCATCCTGGCTACTCTCATTCATGACTGGAATGTCTGTAATTCTGTGATTAAACTTCTAGGCTTTAATGAAAAAATGAGGCTCGACAGGTGTGTCAATTGAACCAGTTCTGAATGCTTTACGATTAAATGTACTTTCACTTATTCTTGTGTGATACAACTCTCACAAGGTAACTTAACATACACAAAGTGAAACATTGCTTGAGGTGTTCCAATTTCCTTTCATTTCAACTCTTCTGCTAAAATTTGCAATAATTTCCACAATGCTCGTGATAAAACTGCTCAGCTTTGTTAACACAATTTGGCTTGGGTGTTTGAACCATGTTTATATTCTAACCCTTATTGAAGGCCAAATTTGCATAAAAATCCAAGCCCTCAATTAGATCCGGGTACCTCTGGATCGACTACCATTGAACTGAAAATTTATTCAAATGAATCTTTCCAAAAGGTGCAAACAAGTCGAATTGTAATATATAAATTGGATGAAGATTTTATCTGGCAATCAACCATGTTATAAATTCTCATGTTCACCATACCTTAGAAACAATGTAGTTATAAAATTAGAACATCTGACAGTAAAACCTACCAAATAATGGAAAGAGAAATTATGTACTTCTTAAGCTTCACCATAAGGACTTATAGACCCTAAAATTAATAAATTAATCATTGAATTAAGCTTTAAAAAGTTAAAAGCTCTAAACGGATTTTAATCTTAACTAAACTCACTCTCTGTTGATCATGATTTAACTTTTTGGCTTCTTTAAGTGAGGCTCAAAGCAGTGTACGTACAAGTTGAACTGTGTATCACTTGACACACATGAAATTTTATGAAAATAGTGCACTGCGTGCTGTAGTTGGAGTTGTCCACACTCACGAGTTGAAGTCGAGTGAGATGGACGACAACTACGACTTCAGCACAAGGTCCATTAAATTTGTACTATGCGATACACAGAGTAACTCTAGATGCTAGATGAGATCAATGAATGCGCAAAAGTTACACAACTGTCCAATAACATTGGCGATTTCAACACGTACTGAATGCGGAGTGTATGAATTGTCTAAAGATACTTCTTAACATGAGCTTGAATATCATCTGACTTAGCACACAGACAAACAAGAATCAACTTTCTGCAAATGTAACCCATTTCTTGCGCATCAATTACAATACACAACAGTATTTACTTTATAACCTATGATAGATTCCCCAATCCAACAGATTGTTATCATCACTGCATTCTTTGTGATTAGAATGTCTGTAATTTTGTGTTGCTCATGATTAAAACTTCTCGGCTTTAATAAGTAAGGTATTAAATTTAACAAGCATAGTGAAACATGTTTGAAATCTTAATCAAGATGATTTATAAAGAGATCGACCAAATTCCTGTCTTTAAAGGCATAAGCCATGGTCATCAAAATGAAGTTCAACTTTTCTCAACACTTGTGATTTCATTGCATTTTTAGAAAGTACTTCCTACTACTAACTAATATCCATATCCATTCTTGTTGAACTTGAACATTTATAGTAGAACAGACAATTATTTGTGCTTTGAATTTCTCATTCTCCGGAGAATGGGAAATTCAGATATAGTGTTTTTAGAAATTAATCACTAAATTCTTAAAATTTAAACTTCTTTGCTACTAACAATATGTTTAGTGAAGAGATCATGTTGTTAAGTATATTTAACCTTCTTAAAGAATAATATTCACTTTTAAATCAACAGCCGTACATTTTTAATCTCTAACTTTAGGAAAATAGAAACACTGCTGACAGAACCCCAAGAAATGAATTTGGCTGAAAATGGTCTTTTTAGAGCATGTAATATAATTTTGTTTTGATTCTTTTAAGGTATTTCTTTGATTCAATAAGTTTTCACAAGTTTTCATATCCAAGTGGATCATAGCTAATGACTTTAAACTATGGGCATAGAATTGAAAATCCATGTTTACAACTTCCCACCTTTAATGACAAAATTGGGTAACTTTATATACAAAATTGGGCTGTGCATATCTTTCAACTTTGAAACCATCAATTCAATATATAAATATCATGTTTTTAAAACTAGAATATAAAAAAGAATATTTTCCTGACCCATTAATGCTATTTTCCGGTTCAGACAAATGTCTGGAGATTGAGACAGACACTAAAGTTTAGGGTGATTTTTTACAAATCTATAACCCTACACAAGTAAGTCACTGTGTTTTTAACTAAATCTGTTCAAGGTAAAACTTTATATAACATATAAACTTAAAGGGGCAATTCATGATCCACTTTTCACCCTCAAGGTCACCTCTATCAAAACTGAGTTTTTTGGCTTGTAAGAATCGTCAACTGGTATATGTTACGATCCCCAAACCATTCTTTCATATGTGCTTGCATTTTCGAGAAAAGTGAGAAAATGTGTCATTTTGTAATTATTGTCGGGGCCCCCCGACAGTAATTACAACACAGTAGCCTATGAGGATTTTCAAAATGCTGAAAAGTTTGTAACTCGGAAACGAATGGTTGGAATCAAGTGAGATTTTCGGTATATATTTATGATATGCTTTTCTTCTTACTTAGCTAGAAAACAGGCGAGGTTTTTGTCACATCAAAATCATGAATTGCACCTTTAATAATAACAACGCAGCATATTTTGAAACAATTCTGTTACATCTTCCTGGAAAATTTCTTATGAAATATGTGTTGCTTAATGACAATACAAGCACTTACGTTCATAGCATATTGATCACGCTAAACCTGTTTCTTGCAAATCAATTCTGATGACGCATCAGTATTTGCTTTACAATGCACAACAAATTCCACACACCTACAAGATTTTCATCATCACCACACTCATGCAATGATACAAATGTGTTCAATTCTGCGTTACTCCTAATTAAACTTCTCGGCTTTAATGAAGAAACGCTACTCGATCGACAGGTGTGTCAATTAAACTAGCTCTGAATGCTTCAAGATTAAAGTTACAATTTCTTGCACAATTCAACTAGTGAGGTTACTTAACAGACATTGTGAAACCTGCTTGAAATCTAAATGAGATGTTCCAGTTTCCTTCATTTTATCGATTGGTAATTCCATGTTGCTCCAAATTCAACTAACAAAATTAGGTTGTGTAAATATGTTCAAATCGCTGATTCAATGACCTGAATCTACGTCAAAAACCTTTGTTCATTAAAACCTTTAAAAAATTCTTTGTGATCATGCTACTCCAGGTACAGAACAATGTACGGAAATTGCCACACCAAAGCATAATAAGTTTTTCCTCAACCCTAATACTATGCAAGCAATTTTGTTTTCAAATAATTCTATTAAAGGAAGGACTCTACAATATATAAAGTTTACAACAACAGGACATATTTGAAATCTTTCCATAATTTTTACTTCCAAAATTCTTTTAGTTTTGTTGTCACTTAGTCTTTTACACAAAACTACCCTTATAAACTGATCCTTGAAATTAAACCTGTTCCTTGTTCATCGATTTTGACAACACAGTAGTATTTATTTTTAAATACCGTACTGACACGAGTAAAATCCCCCTTCGGGTAATGTCCCGCCCCCAAACTACGGCAAATTTTCAGAAAACATGAATAATTTGGGTGCAAAATTCGGCAGCCTTTTGTTATTTTTTATCAAGAATTGAACGTTTTTAGCCACAAAATTGACAATAGATTACAAAAGAATTTCACCCATAAACATTACTGATTCAAATTATACCTCCTTATTCATCCTTTTTGTTCCATTTTACATGAATATGTGAACATAATTCGTCAGATTTCTTAGCAGATGACATAATGAAATGCCCTGAGGTCATGTTTTCCATCCAAGGGTCGGAAGTATTTTCTTCAGAAATCACCTCTTTTTGCAAATTCAAAATTACAAAAAAGTTATGAAAAAAATTTATAAAACTTCTCTACTTATTAAAATCTTCCTATTTTACAATTTTTGTAAAGTTTTGTTCAGCTTTTACAAGAATATAAAAGCATTTTATTGAGGTCAGTTGTCAAGGGTCAAAGTTTTGTCTTCTGATTGGTTGATGAGATGAACTTTGACATAAAATTACTGGAGATCACAAACCTAGCCTGGACCCAGGCTTGTATGGGCTGAAGTCAATGTACTGTAGGCCTATGTTATCACTATTACCCCAATTGCTCAGATGTGTGTACTTGTATGGGTCAAAGTCAATTTACTCTAGGCCTATGTGTGTACAAGCCCAGAATGTCTCATATAGCACCATGATTACCCAGATGTGTGTGTACAAGCTTCTACGTATGTCTAATCATAAACACCAAGTGTCTGTGGTCTCATACAACACCATGATTACTTTTTCTATTTTGTCCCCATAAACCACATTATAGAAAAGAAACCAAACAAACTTTAATACTACTAGCAAACATCACTGGAGTAAGACATTCCATGACCTTATTCAGGGCAGAATTATTGTGGTTGCTAATAAGTAACTTTGGGGTTGTCAAATTTGGTAGTTATGTAGGTGAAACTTGTACTTTGATGAGTGCATTGTAGGGGTTGTACATGAAGCAGTTAAATTGTTAAGTTTTCAGTGTCCTGTGTAGGCTTAGTATATACACTTTGGGTTGGTAAC
This sequence comes from Ophiothrix spiculata, assembly GCA_000969725.1. Taxonomy (NCBI): domain Eukaryota; kingdom Metazoa; phylum Echinodermata; class Ophiuroidea; order Amphilepidida; family Ophiotrichidae; genus Ophiothrix; species Ophiothrix spiculata. The sequence goes on from JXSR01S003422.1 coordinate 67,331, forward strand.
TTGTTGGCCTTTTTGTTTTGGAATTTTTATATTGTGGGCCTACTAGTGACTATGAAAATGTATAAAGCCAATTAGAAAAGTTTACATTGAGCTCAGGCTTTCTAAATCTCAGACAAAAGCAGCACAAGGACTTGAATCAAGTCTATCACAAACCATGGTCGCAAGCAAACATAAACAAAATGGCAGCTTCCATGGACATCAGTTTTCTCGCCAAATATCCCCGGAATCTCGCATTTTAAAGGGTACAAAAATAATACAAAAGGGTTTTTATAATAAAAAAAAATACTGAAAAACATGAGGAAGGTACATGCTCAGAAAACGGGTCGTTAATGGTGAAAAAGGTAAGCTTATTGGAACTACAAAATTCATCAGTGGTGTCCTGATTCTATAAAATCCTCGAGTAACGTCACATCCCCTAGTTCGGACTCAAGTTCACGTTTAAAAAGGGTAGGACATTACACGGGTCATTACGGTACATGACAGATTCCTGACATCCAAAAGATTGTCATCATCACTGCATACATTTGTGATAAAGAATGTCTGTAACTCTGTGTTGCTCATGATTAACTTCTCAGCTTTAATGAAGAAACGGGGCTCGGCAGGTATGTCAATTGAACTAGTTCTGAGTACTTCAAGATTAAATAGACTTCTTCTTGCTTGATTCAACTTGTGAGATAACTTTACACATAATAGTGAAACCTGCTTGAAATCTTAATCAGAAGATGTTCAAATTCCTTTCATTTAAACTATTCAGTTAATAATTGTAATTCACTAAATAAATAAATTGCAGGTGATTTATAGTGCACTACGCGGTCCCCCTGACTTGTAATTCCACACGGTCTCAGCACACTTTACAGAGCAGTTCTAATCATTGGGTTTAAATCACTACCTGGACTCCCTGGGGCCAAAGGGCTTACTGTGGCCTACAAATTGGCGCAACCCTAGCTTGAGCAATTCACACCCTCATAGAATATACAGTTTTCGCACACTCAGCTCCCAGCTGGACTCGAACGCGGAATGATCAATATCATATGTTTAACAGTCCGAGAACTAACAGATTGAGCTAGCGAGAACTATAGATGCCCATGATTAAACTGCCCAACTAATAAACAAAACTGGGCTTGGATGATTGAACGATGTGAATATTCTTTCAATTGTAGAGGGCAAGATTTTGATTTTAAAAAATCAATCAATAAGAAACGGGCCTGGTACCTCCGGATCATCAACCTTTGAAAACTCAAGATGTAATCAAATAAATCCTTCATAACATTTACAAACAAGTCAAGTTAGCTAAATCGATAGAGCGCTCGCTTGTGGTGCAAAAGGCCCCGAGTTCAAACCCCGCCGGTGCTAAAAGTTGAGTGTGCTTGAAATTCCCTTGGACAAGGAACTAACTGCTAATTGTCTCGTGGAAACCCGTACGAAACTTGGGGAGCTGATCCGGGCAGCGATGGCGCGTATGTGGGCTGATCAAGGTTCAGCGCCCCTAGAGGTTGTCGCAGAACCTTAAATGATGCTTGTTGTGGAATGGAGCTTACTTGGGCCACAGTGGTCAGCGAACACCTGTAAAGTGTGCAGAGGCCGAGTGGAATTACAAATCTGGGAGGCATAGCGCACTATAAATCCCAAGTATTTTCTATTTATGCTAATTTGATACAGACTTTCTCTGACAATCAACCACATTAAATGATCTCAAGTCAAACTTAAGGTACGTTTACACTGTGGCGAATTGGGGGCAACGACAAGCAACAAAGACCTGCGCATTGCAGGTTTGAATTTTACGCCCGTCATCGTTAGTTAAAGTCAGTTAACGCTCACACACGCTGCTAGCCACGCATACTATCGTTACTATCAGTCGTTTTCAGTTACAACTTTTTAGTTGCAAATACGTTACCCTTCGTCGAAACAAGTCGTCACAGTGTAAACGCACCATAAACAAAAACAGTGACTACTTCAAAATATGTGAATTTCACAAGATACCAAATGACACACACTGCCAAGGTGTCAGTATCAATTCTTGAACAAAGACAAGTCATGCTCATAATACCCATGAACCCTGAAATTAATAAATTAATCATTGAGTTAAGCTTAAGCCCCTGGATACAGTGTGGGTTGCCTGTTTTACCTGAAGTATTATATGAGAGTGTGTTTTTATTGTATAGAATAATCTTTGAGGAAAATAAACACCAACTATGTAACAACAACACTTGTGAACAAATATTTGCATTCTTGTTTCTGCAGAATCTCTCATGAGTAGTTTTGTATAATCAACTAAAATAAACTGATGATACATAATGATCG
>JXSR01S003424.1:24804-49677 GCA_000969725.1 Ophiothrix spiculata
ATACTGTAACTATAATGTGTCCCAAATTCATTTTCATTCTCAATACCTATATCTGAACAAAATGATTATTTCACAAATGTGATGACTCACACCGTAAAGGGGGACTTTGCGACGATCTGCAAACTGAGATATCATTATCAGGCTCTGAAGTTGAGAAGTGGTAAAATTTTCGTCTGGGGGTGAATTTGAGATTTTGTGATATTATGAATCTTCAAAGTTTTAAAAATCTTCATACCAAGTCGTTTTCTATAAATTGCGAAAAAATATGATTTTTTGACAATTTTCTAACACCGTGTCAATCTCGTTTTCGCAATTTGTGATCGGAGAAAAAACATCCATATTAGTTACAAATATTCCATAATTTGCCATATTTTTGTAACTGAATTAAAGATATGTATCTTGACAATGTCTGTGTCAAATTTGATGATGATTGAGTGCACCTAAGTAGGGGGCCTACCCGTTGCTAAGGAGATTTTGTTTATTATATTTGAATAGTAATCAATAAAATTGATGCTTTCACAAACCCAAACTGTTTTCTCAAATTGCTATTTATGAAAAGTGACACGGTCTTACTAAAATAGCCATATCTTCGGAACGGATTGTTGTATCGAAATGTTTGAGGTAGGCATACCAAATTAGCCTACTTGTGAAACTCTAAGCTTTCTCATGATGTAAAAAACTCAATTTTTAATGTCGGAACCAAAGTCCCCCTTTCGGTGTGAGGAATCACAAATACATACATTAAATAACGAGGATGCACCGGCGGGGATTTGCACCTCCTGGATATCATGTAAACACCATCGTGACATTGCCCTAATAGGTCACATGAAAATCAGTGTCTCTTGTGATTTTGTAATAACTATTAAATTGATTTTTAAAAACAATCAAATGAAAACAGAATGGAATAATAAAAAGATGGTCCATGATAAACCAGCATCAGTAGTCTTGCCTGATATACCATGTATACAGAGTGAAAAAAACGGGTAAATCCCAATTAATAAGAAAAAGATTATAAACCATTCAAAAACAGCTCGAAAAAGAGAGAAATGATCTTTCACCCCAAAACAAGTGAAAATGAGGATCTAGGAGTACGGTTAACACCACTCGAAAATGTCCTCCATTCAATATGTTCAGTCGGTGAATGTGATCGTCACTCAGTCCCTTTTCACCATTTTACTCTAAATGTGACTCAAAAGGAGTTACGTTTACACTCAGCGAGTGGAAAGTCCACTCTTTAAAGAGGTAACCCTTTGACCCGAATTAATTTTCAAGTTCCAATTTTGAGGTTTCACCTTCTCACGTACGTAGGCCTACAGTATCCCTGGACAAAATCGAGTACAAAAATAGTACAACATTCCTAAGGTGCACATTTGGAACATCGGAAAAGGTATACTTTAGGTCCCATCAAAAACTATACCCTAACCCTAACCCTAAACCCTAACCCTAACCCTAAAACTAACCCTAATCCTACACCCTAACCCTAACCCTAAATTAACCCTAACCCTAACACTAACCCTAAACCCTAACCCTAAAATTATGGATGGGACCTAAAGTACACTTGGTCCGGAACATCATTTAAGTACAATTTGAGTACCTTTATAGTACACAAATTTGTACTATATTTGTACTAAAACTGTACTATAATTGTGTTCCAAATGTGCACCTTAGGAATGTTGTACTATTTTTGTACTCGATTTTGTCCAGGGATATACATGTATCATCATGGTATGCATGTTAAATACCTGTCAACATTCTTAAATTCTGATGACGGACGCTAAAATAATTGGAGTATCATTTACAGATAACAGCTTCAAAAAAATTTGTGCACACGACTCATAACGATCTCATAATTAAATTTCTGAACCAAAGTTGGAAAATATATTTTTTAAACCCTTTTTTTAGTAATACAACATCCCCGGGACAACATTCATTGCCAACTAAATGAAATTTTCACGCTATAGCGGGACAACGTGGTAGAATTTTTTTTTTTAAATGCGGGAGATTTGGCTTAAAAAGAAAACCTGATCGAGAGACTCCCACCTAAATCGGGAGACTTGACAGGTATTTAGGACAATAACACTAAGTTTAAAAACCCGTTAAAAAGGGCACAGTTAAAGGGCCGAGTTGGCCACAGACTTCAGGGAGATATACGTTTGGCAGTAACCAATTATACAAATTGGAAGGAATTTACTGTTGACATTTTTACAAGGATCAGGGGTTTCCATGAACTCACAGACACTTTTACAGACAATTAAACGGAAATAGAGAATAAAGGTGACAGGGTCAAATCTTTATGGCCACTTTGGGCTTAAGTTTACCATGTTTACAAGTACTTATTTAGTTTCCATATGTTGAGGCAATACCAGCAAGTTGGCCTGGTCAACTAGCACGGGTCTTTAACCTTTCATTTTCTGATTTTTGACTTACTTTTTGAAATATTGCCAAAAATAGGCCTAAAATCATTTCGAACTACTAACAGACTGTAGGTCTATATATGAAGGGGTAGGTGCAATATAGTGCTAACCCACACCTCTGTACTGGTTTTGAAACAGGTGCATTTAAAACAAGTTATTACATCATTTTTCAATTAATTTTGGGAAAAACATCTCTGGCTGAGTTTCATTATCACCATATTGTATAATATTTTCAGCAAAGTTATTGCATGGCTAAGATTAAGCTATTCAAAAGTCTAAGGGTGGCTTAAAAATCAGACACTATGGCTTAGCACTATTGCCCCTGAATTCACATTCAGCGCCATAGATCATTTAGAAACACTGTACGTCTTCTGGAATCACTGGATTTATAATCCTTGCATCAAGTACTCTTAGATCTGGCATTTTGAAAAAGAAAAAAACTTTGGTATCTAGTGTTTCTAGAAAGTTAGAAATTGTAATGTGCCAGATCTTGGGGCAATATAGTGCTAACCCTCATTTTTTAAGTGACTGGCTTGTTTTATTGAAATCACTTGGGACTTCTATTTTGGTCAAAATATTTTCATTCACCCATGTACTTCATCATAATAAACATTTCGAAAACCATTTTTCATTTGTATAGTTAAAAAATCATTCAAATCAAAACCAGTAACTTGTGCAAAAAGAGGGTTAGCATTTTATTGCGCCTACCCCTTCATATGTTCTTTCTATACATATCAAACAAAAGGTATAGGTCTATGTTCCACCAAATCTCCTAAGAATGAATGACTGAAAATTGTCTTTTCGGAGCAAGTAGTATGATTTTGTATGTTTGTTTTGATTTAATTATGTATTTCTTTAATTCAGTACGTTTTCACGATAATGCCCTTAGGTAAAATTCTATTAGTGTCTCATCATAAAATTAGGCCAAAAAATAATTGTTGGACATGTTGCCCTCAAAGACTCCTCAAGTGGGATTTCTAAAAAATTGACTCGGTCGGTTGTAGGATATTTTTTAAATTTTTTTTAAAGCACATAAAATACTAAATATGGATGCATTTTCCACAATTTTATAAATATTTTCTGCAAAAACACCCAATCGGAGCAAAATTGGGTGCTTTCCCGACCCTAATATATATTTTTAATTTTTGAATAGGGTCGGTCGCTAAGGACAACATAACATTTTTTTCTTGGCCTTATATAAAAGTGTACCAAATGAATACCTTAGCCTTACTTCTATATATCAAATCATATTTAACCAGATAAACATCAGCATCATAAGTTTGACTTCTGTCAGTGTCACTATAACTTAGCGTCAGAAGAACAATAATGATTATTTATTTTTACTTTACTTTCTATAGTACAATTAGTATGTACAATTTATAAATAAATTTATACTTTCTATACAATCTACTCATCTGTCTTACGCCTTTTGGTTATTCTTTCTTTACGCTTCCCATCCCTGTCCCTGGCACCCAGCAGCCACTTTCTCAAGGTTTCCTCAAGTTGCATCCTATTGCAATCCGTAGTCTCAGCATTCTTCTTAACTGCGTCTGCAAAATAATGAAAATACGTCCAATTCATGAATTAAGTTCCTGAAGCATGCACATTTAAAGTTACAAGCAAGGATTTTTAAGGTGTAGGACCCCCCGGGGGCACTCAAGTATAATGTTGCAGGCATAGCGTGACCACAGTTTTTCATAACTTCCCCTAGAGGGTGATTGTTTCTGAAGCTAAAATATACCCCTTTTCACCCATTCACACCCTAAATCTGGAATTTATCGTAACCGTTTTAACACTAGGGTTTGAAAAAGTACCCTATTTCTTGAAAATGAACTAAAATTGCTGTTTTTAATACCTTAAAAATACCAATTGATTTAATACACCCTTTTGTCTTCAAAAACAATAATTCACCCTTTTCTTGGTCACGCCACACCTGCAGCATTATACTTGAGTGCCCTTCCGGGTAGGATTCAAACATATTTTCATCCTCAGGGCTCAATCGGAATTAGTACGTTTTTTGACGGTGAATGATTAAGGCTCATAAAGTTCAGATTATAAAGCCAAAATTTCACCTCAAAATTGTTTTAAAGTACATTACTATAGTTTTGGAGATATGGCATAAAACGTTAAATCAATTGATATTTTCTATTTCTTAAGTATTTTCATAAATGGCAGACAAGACGCAAACTAGTGGTTAAAACTCACAAAATGCATTTCAGAGACCAAGGTCAAATGAATTAGTTGAAAATAAGGATCTTACACTTTGAAGGCATTTTAGAAAAGAACCAAAAATCTGCCTAAGACTTTTTGTTTGTATTGTTTTTCTTTTTTCGAAAAGATGACTCGAGCACATGATATATGTGATGGTTCACACCGAAAGGGGGAACTTTGAAGATGATATCAAATTTGTTTTTTTTTTCTATTAATCTTTTGCAGCATTTGCTATAAGCTTTAATTGACACCTTACTTGTTGAAATTGATCAAGACCATCAAATTTTACAACAGAAAATCTGACGGAAATTCTTATTATTTTCCTTATTTTTTGCTGCCTATTTTCACCTGTATCTTGAAAAGTGTTATGTCGTAAAGTCCCCCTTTTCGATGTGAGTCATCACATATAGAAGAATTCTTGAATAACCATTTTAAATATTATGGAATCCAGTATCGTTTTGAAGGAGCATGGTCCGATTGCTTCAACTTTTTTCAAACATGTTTTTGTACCAAAATATTGAACAGATCTCTCTGTTGATTTTGTAACCAAAATTTTGATTGGATGTGATTCAACATTGACGGCTCACCGCGGTTGGGGTGGGGTGGGGGAGAAATGGGGTATTCCCATATTGGCACGAGTCATGTTCCTGTCGATAGACCCCCCTTTCTTTGCTCCGCTTTCACCCAATGTTCCCCGTTTCACTGAGCTGTCACACAATGACCCCTTATTATTATGATGACTCTCATATCCATTGCCCTGAATTTTCGAGAACCTATATATAGTGTTAGGGTTAGGTTTAGTTTAGGGTTAGTGTTAGGATTAGGGTGTATGGTTAGGGTTAGTTTTTGGGTTAGGTTATAGTTTTTGATGGGACCTACAATATACTTTTTCCTAATTAGGCTTCCCGAAGTTTCCCGTTTGCTGTTCCAATTTCCCGTTCAATTTCTTGTCCGAAGGGGTAATCTCCCCCTCCCCTTTTGCCCTATGCTGGCTACGCCACTGTGTCTCGATCTCGAACAAACTATGGCACGTCTTGCACCTCCACCATAAAAGGCAAGACCGTAGTCAGGATGTTTTCAAGGGGGGGGGGGGGGGGGGGGGGGGCGTGCGGATTTTTCAAGCATTTTGTGTAGTATTTTATTAAAAGAACGGCCTACATTTACTTGTTTTGGTGCTTTATGTGTTCTTTTGGTGGTCATTTAGGGAATTTTTGTGGACCTTTTTTGTAAATTGTCAAATTTGGGAGGTGCGACGCCCCCACCGCACGCCCCTGGCTACGGGCTTGATAAAAGGTGCCTCTTTTTGGGACTGCATGATAAAAAATTACCGTCAATGGATCTGCTTTATTTTAACTTACTAAATACAGCAGCAATTATCCGTGTATCATTTAATGGAATCTTGTTATGTCTCCCTGACAAGTTACACAACATAGCAAAGTCGGTCGTCATCACCAACTTCATGGTTCTAGCAATCATACTGCCTCTATCTTTCCCCCCTACGTTACCAAGATAATCAGTCTGAAAGATAAAATATAGACACGGTTAAATATCCTGGTCAGGTAGTGGCAATATGGGGTGTGCAAAACATGTTACAATTATAATACAGGAGCAGATAATCCTGGAACATACTCCAGTCGCATATAAGACTTAGAAATAATAGGGCTATGCCGGGGTCTATGATCCTGGTCCGTAGCCCGGCAGGATTTTTTCAAAGCGGGGCCCGGTATTATAGTCGGCCTTTTTTTTTTCAAGCCATTGTACATAATGCATGTGGCAACATTCCCCCGTGACCTTCCACGGGTCTGCTCAGCAGCGTTCGAATTAAGGGGAAAAAAACATGGTTAACCAGGTTGTAAATTTTTGGTTGTCCGTCAGAAATTTGGTTGTCCGTCAGGCGCGGCGCCAGACACTAAAAGGTACCCCAAATTTTTTTGATGTAGCTTTTCAACACTGACAAGCAAAAAAAAAAAGTCTCCCAAGCGCATAAACAACTACGAGACACCTACTTCTAATTTTTTTCAACAGCAAATTGATAAAAAGTCATATTTTTTTCGGCGATCAGGAAAAAATGCTCAAAATTTTTACAATTTTATCAAAGGTTCCAGTTTTGAAATAAACATGATAAGAAGTTTGTTTATTTGACTTTAAAAAATTATGGTTGTCCGTCGGACAACCACAGCATTAATTTAGGTTGTCCGGCGCTAGATTTTGTTGTCCTGGACAACCGGACAACCAGAATTTCGAACGCTGCTGCTCAGCTCCATGAGCATAGGAATTGGGCGGATATTGTTTTGTTTTTTATCGAAGATTACTGTGGCCACATTTTGGTATTGGGTTTAATTTGACAAATGTGCTAAAAAACACCAATTTGTATATGATTGAGTGCATTTTGGGTTGATTTTTAACTTTTCTTAAGTCAAAAATCAGTCAAATATGAAATGGATACGGGTGTAAGGCTCGCGCTCTGACAGGCTGGGGCATTCGGTGAGAGCACAGGCGCTCAAAATATTAGGGGTCATTGGGTGAGAACATCATTTTTGGTATTCAGTGAGAGAAAAATACAAAAAATATGAGGGCTCAGTGGTCAAATATGCGGATTTTTGGCATTCGGTGAACGAAATTTGGCATTTGGTGAGCAAATTTGCCATTCGGTGAGAGAAATATTAAAAAATATATGGGGTCTTTGGGTGAGAGAACATAGAATTGCAAAAAAATAGGGGTCTTTGGGTGACAGCGACGCTGAAAAAGGGGGTCTTTCGAGCCTTACATAAGCGTCACTTCCAGAATGGGACTGCTCTCGATCTCCCCGGGGGCATAGGCCTATTATTAGCCTACTTCAATTGGAAACTTCACAAATGAGCTCTGTTTACAGTAGTCTTAGTAGAAAATCGGGCCTAGGTACTACAATCCTCGCAAAAAGTTGTTGGAACACTTTGGTGCACACAACTGCAAAACTAAATCAATAAGTCCAATGAAAAGCTGTTAACATTAGGCTACTTTTCCCTTCCCCCTTCCCCATCATTCAATGTTGCGACACCGAAATCACGCGAATTTCCAATGCCGCAACATTGAACGGGGGAGTGGGGGTACACTTTCGCTTAAAATAAACATGGGTGTGCCAAGACTTTTTGCGAGGATTGTAGGTGTGCGAATATTCATAATTTTATTTTAGTGTGATTCGCCTTGTTATTTTTTTAAAAGCATTATGGGAAACAAACGAAACTTGGACATGTGCGTTGTTCGTCTTGGCATGCTTCATCAACCAACAAATTGGACACTTTCAAGCTCTTTCACATAATGTGAAATGATTTTTGTGTGTGTGGTAAGTTTAATTCTAATATAAAACTATAATTTGAAGTACGGTGACGGTATACCAGCTCTGTCTGTGTACAAATTAACGGGGAACTAGACCCGAAACGTGTCCCTCCTACTAGTAGAGGGACACGCAACAGTGACAGTGTATTGAACCTGCCCACGTACGTGTTTTTCATTGAACATGATTGAAATACAGGCAAATGTGGCGACTCAACAATATCTATTCTTTAAACAAAAATGATCTATTATGCCTTTGGAATACTACCATGAGTATTTTAAAACACTAGACTAATTTTTAAATCAACTTTCGGCAACTTTTTTGTAAAAGCACATGGTCGCCGCCATCTTGGATTTTGACCAACTTTTATCAAAAAAATGCATTTAAACTCAACTGAAGCTGATATTGGCCTGTTATATGTTGTTAAATACTAATGAGAATATACTGGCATACCTTTGGAAAATTTATATGCTCTCTGAAAGAAGATATTGACTTATGAAATTCGTCTATAGAGAAGGTCAATGGACATGTTAGTCACCTTCTTGTGAGCTCGGAAGGTGACGCAGTCGCAGGCACTAACGGGGAACGAACTTATCGTACGTGCCGTGTGTCACCATCCATGCATGGTGTCACTAGCCATGCCATGCTAGCCTGGCCTGTGGTAAATGTTTTTGTTTACCACGTACGTTGTAGAATACGATTCTTTCTGCTTTTGCAGATAGTGATTTTTTCCCGTTTTTGGTTGATCTTTTATAAAGTATGGATTATTTAGATGATCGAGTACCTCATTCTTGTCAAGGAACGTTTTCTCCTCCCTATTTGAAAATCAAATTGTTTTGTCCTTTTTCCAATTTCTTGAAATCATGACTTTGAACTTAGAAAATCTTGCCAAATGTTCACCTCGATTCTCACAGGCCTACAGATGAACATGTACATCGGAAGGCCTGTGTAGAGGCTATGCTAGCCCGAGATAGCACGGTGACATTCTTCAAAATTTTTATTTTCCGCTGAGCGGAGGGCTGGGGACCAGTTTATAGTGTGGCACTAGCATGACTAGCACTGGCCTGTGGTAAATGTTTTTGTTTACCTCATTATTGTAGAATACGATACTTTCTGCTTTTGCAGATAGTGATTTTTTCCCGTTTTTGGTTGATCTAACTTAGTTGAAGTCATGGATTAGATGATTGAGTACCCCATTCTTGTCAAGGAACATTTTCTCCTCCCTATATGATGGTCAAATTGTTTTGTCCTATTCCAATTTCTTGAAATCATGACTTTGAACTTAGAAAATTTTGCCAAACGTTCACCTCGATTCTCTCAGGTGCAGGCCTATACATGTTTATATCATGATTACAGTGATTTGAGCCATGCAATAGTTTGTACTATTGCACGGTATGAAACAAACAGGTGTGATATCATGATATAAAACAAATATTGAATGCCTATGCACGTGCAATAGTACAAATATATCATTCGGTCAAATTTGGACTGATTTTGTACTATTGCACTCTCAGGCATTAAATATTTGTATAATAGTGCCTACGTCGCCTTCTCACGAGAAGATGACTTCCAGCTCCATTCTCTATAGACGAATTTCATAAGTCAATATCTTCTTTCAGAGCGCATATATAAATTTACCAAAAGTATGCCATTATATTCTCATTAGTATTTAACAACATATATAGAACAGGCCATAAAAATAAGCTTCAGTTGAGTTTAAATGCATTTTTTTGATAAAAGTTGGTCAAAATCCAAGATGGCGGCCACCATGTGCTTTTACAAAAAAGTTGCCAAAAGTTGATTTCGAAATTAGTCTAGTGTTATTTGCGGTAGTATTCCAAAGGCATTATGGATCATTTCAGTGCAAGTTAGGGTCTTGCTTCGAGAAACACTTGCCAAAAAACTGCGTTTTTGGCTTGAGGCAAGCTGTGTAGTACAGCATAACCGCATCACATAACCGCCATTTGTGCATAAATTGAAAAATACAAATGGTACTTTAAAATAAAAAGAAATATTTGATTCCATATTTATGAAAGGAACATTTTTTAATTAAATTTATGAAAATCGCACTGTTCTGATCAGAGAAATCAAACGGTACATTTTGTTTGTTTACATGGTTACGATTTGTAAACACATCTTCAAACATCATTTTTGTGTGACTAACAACTTCGGGAATTGTTCATAAATTTATTATAGGGCTAAATATCCTTTGTCATATCTGTGGAGTGTTGCTGCAGTTTGCAGCTGATAAATATGATCATTTTTTGGGATATTGGGAATGTGCAATTATGCGACAGGTTTGATTACAGAGCTTGCTTCCACAGCCAGATATTTCGGGTAAGGTCTTGCATGTCAACCTGTGACCAGTCAGACTATACAATTCCCATGGACCTGAGTGTGACATTATCCTAGATGGCTTCCATCGTAGATAATTCACATTTTGGGAGTAGTAGATGTAGTACCGGTACATAAATTTGGAATAGGCTCGTGTTGAGGCTAGACTAACACAGCACAGTGATTTGTTCAAATTTATATCATTGCTTTCCTCTCTGACAGAGCCATAGGAAAATACATAGGAGTAGCACTTCCCATGATGGCCATGCTAGCATATGGAAAAGCTTTTTGTTTACCACGTTTATAGAATACGATTCTGCGTTTGCAATGCAGTAAGTGATTTTTAAAAATTTTGTTTTTGGTTGATATTTTTAAGCATTAAGTATTTCGATGATCGAGTAGGTAATTACTAGGTATGTGTGTATTCTCCAATTTCACCCTCGTAATGTTTGGTTTGAGTCAAAAAAACTTCGTTTACAGCCTCTTTTTAGTTCTGATAAAAGGTGGCAAGTCATGGGGTAAATAATTATTGATATTCTTACTAACATTTTATTTTTGTGAAAATGAATTGACTCATGACTGTTTCAACTAGATGCTCTGTTTCATGGGTGTAGATAGTTTTTAAATAGGAGTCTATTCGCAGTTTACAGTCCCAGCAAAGTATTCTAGCTCAGAATACTTTGGTCCCAGAGCTGTCGCATCTGCCCGGAATTTGGTCGTAAATGAGACTGATTTGGTCGCAATTTACAGGGTTGGTTGTGTAGCCCCTATGAGTTGTCAATATACATTACAAATGTTCTTACCAACCCATCCTTGAACTCTGCATTTTGGAGTTTTTCCTCCACTTTTTGCAGATCCTCTCTGTTCTTAATTGGTAGTAGATCGTCTGGAATGCTGAAGATGTGTTCATTTCGAGACCTGGCTCCTGTCCTTTTCAACAAAGCATTGAGCATTGATGTGTGCTCCTTTTGCGTCTCTTGCATGCTTGTCATCGCTCTTATCAATTTCATCATCAGGTCTACAAAATCAAATTTTCAGCATTTTTGAATTAGAATTAAAGGTTTGTTTAACTTCTGTTACCGTATTAGGCTGATGAAACTCGATTCCCGGTTTCCTGTCATCCGCCCACGTAATGAAATTACCCCCGCGTTTTGTGAACCAGATTGTAGAAAAAATTCATTATTTGCTAAAAATTATCCATATGAATACATTGTCTGAGGTGCATAAAAATGATTATCTTCGTTTAATAGCGATTTCCATAGGGACAACTTCAAATCAATGTACAGTATCCACCAAACATTGTTATTCTGAAATGACCGCACAGAAAATAATGGGTTTTTTTTTTGTGGTAAATGGAAGATGAGAAGTTTTAAGTAATGAATAATGAATAATAAAAATTTTACCTCAATATGAATATGATCAGAGAAAAATGTTACAAGAAACAGGGAATCGAGTTTTCATTAGTCTTACACAAGCTGTGAGTTATTGAGGTCAAAAAAAGATGTTTCAATTTTTAAGTACATGTAGGCGAATTTTTTTATTGATGATGAGTGTTAAGCTTTAGGTTTCTGTCGAGACTGATTTTTCATGTCGACATGTCACAATTTTTTTTTGTCGACGTCGACATTATTGTCGACATAAAGTTTATATCAAAGAGTTGGTGTGAGAAAATGGAAACTTGTTTGAATAAGCTTAATGAACCGTTTTTGACGTAGACTTATATACTTATAATATGTACAAGTTCTTTCTGCGTAAGACAATATGGATGATATAATAAAATTGATATTTTGTAACTTTCTTGTTGTGAACCATGGTAATAACTTTAAGTTTAAAAACGGTTGTAAATGAGGAACAACTAATTTAAGCATTAAATTATTCATACAACACTTTAAGCTCAACTGCTAATAAACAGCCATAATTTGACAATAAAACGTTAGTTTTCATAAAATTTTACTTGCCCAATCGACAGAAACCTTAATGGGTGTGCATTATTCATTCATTTATTCAGACAGTTTTATTTTCCATATCAATATTTACAAACATATTAAAAAATGTACATAAAAACAAACAAATCAATATGGGGGATGTGATTGAAAAGGCCAGGATGGCCTGATGTAATCACAACCCAGAAAAAAAAGACAAAACAAAGACAAAAACAAAGAAACTACAAAAGTCACTTTTCTCCAAACAAAGATTTGCTATTGATAATTTGATATGAGGTGTCACTTCAGTTGTTTACGAAAGTGTTTTATTGATTTTTATTTTTTTATTTTTTGATCAATTGCATTTAAAGAATAGGTCCAGATATAATGATGCATGTCATACAATAGGGTTTGCTATCTACACACATTTTGTACTTGATACTAACTTTGGAATTGGAAGTTTGGAACCTGGTCACATTATATGCAGTGCAAGTTTATATAAGAATAGAATCACTCAAAATATCCAAAATGTAAAAATAAGTAGAAATAAAAACGGCGTGGTGCGGGACCTAAAATTGGGTCAGATGATGGAAGACAATGAAACTATTGCCGGGCCTGACAAGAAATACAACACGATAGTGTAGGGTGATATTTTAAAGCTTATAAATCTGCCAACATAAAATACGACAATCAGAATCAAGTGAAATTTTCTGCATGCATTTATTTTGTGTTTTTTTCTTAATAGAATAAAAAGAGGCGATATTTTATTCACATTGAAATCATGAAATGCACTATAACCTGTTAATTTGACATTTTCTTTTTCAAAAAAGGGCAAAAATCACTGGTCACGTATAGTAGTCATTGAGAGTTGTAGGAACATGACTATGTTTTATACATTTAGGCCTCTATACATTACAGCGATGAAAAAGTGACCTCATCCCAAATTATCCCACAATGCACATTAACTGACGCTGTCATCAACATTAACTGACACAGGCCGTCAACTTGCACTTTAATCCATAATTTTGTAAGAAAACTCATGTGATACATGTAATTGTTTTGCTTAATTGATAGCCAAGAATAATCCAAAAAGTTTATTCAGACACATTAAAATTACCTTTCTTGAATTTGAGTCAAGCAATCTCTAGATGAACACGATCTTTACATACAATTTTGTGTTAAACATACCTGAGTTTTCTGATGAGGTTGTACTCTTGTCTCTTGTCTTTTCAACAAATCCTGTAACAGATTGCATTGAACGTACTATTATCTTGCATCAAGTCTTGCACCATTGACAACTTTGTTCATTGATTAATACCCATGATATACACTAGCGGTTTAAAGTATTTCCGCACAAACACTTTATTTAGCTATCTCCCAAGGCGTTTATAAGGAAACTATCTGGAAACTTATGTTGCTTTTGGTCAGATCTGATAGGTAATATAGTTAAGTGTAAAATTGAGCACCGAATGGGATCAATCCTCTCACTTACAGGCAGGGTGCACAACACAAATGGGTCGAAAAACATGATTTTTAGGTCAAATTTGATTTGACAACGCCTGGGTTAAGGTAACTTCACCACTCAAGTTGAGTATTCATATCGAATGTGTATATGTAATAGAGTGAAAAGCAGGCGATTAAATATCCTGGTCACGCTTGACTTCGCCAAGAGAATGCTTGGAAGCTAACGATAAATAATCGTTCAACTTCCCACCAGTTTACAAAAATAGAGTTGTGATGAATGTGGAGTGTTTTGTGATGGTATATGACAGATTGGAAACCTCTTAAAACATTTTAAAATGTCATATACCGCCAGGGACCATTCCACTTTTACCACGGCCCTATTTTTGTAAAATGGGTAGCGTTGAAGGATTATTTTTCGTTAGCTTCCAAGCATTCTCTTGGCGAAGTCAAGCGTAACTGTAAACCGCTAACTTCTAGTGTACTTTCATGACGTAACTAAAATTATAAAGAGACTATGCATGACAACATCCCCATTTTTTTATATTTTTTTGTGTGTGTAAATTTAACACTTTGCATGAAAACACAACATGTAAGGAAAAGAATTTCTTGCAATGACGTAGACATCGTTAATCATATTTGCTTTGTTAATGACTTACTTAGCCCCTTTGGTGGTGTTGGTGGCGATGCCAGTTTCAACTCCGGGTCAGGTAGGGGTTCAACACTGCTCTGACTGCTCTGACTGCTGTGCTCTGACAGTTCGGCATCCATGACATAGCTAGTGGCATACTTGGAGTTAGGTCTGTAAAATAAACAATGTTATCAACAAATTTTAATTTTTCTTTTTAATTTTTGATTAAGGCTTTGGTTTTTCTAACATGGCTTAAATGATTGTCATCTGATTTGTTAGTAATTATGGGGAATATATGTCATTTCTGGAAACAGTCATGGAAATGAAAATGCATTGATTTGAATTAAAATTGCTATTATCAATTGTAAAACATTGTAGTTTTTGACAATATTAAGTTGTTAAATTGCTTACTATTCCTATTATACATTCATAAATTACTATTTTTCTTGTTGGTGTAAATGTACCATATGAAGCCAAATCTATACACTTGAGTGTCATAAAGCTGCAAACATGTTACCTTTTTGATGGGAGTTTAAGGAAAAAAGGAAAATGTTTTTTTTGGTAAGCAGGAATTTTGGATAATTAAACAGTATGGAGTTTTATTTAACATCAAAAGTACACTACTTCCGGTTGAGCCGTTGAGGACGAGAATAGGTACTAAACACCTTGAAAAATTACAGAATCACAACAACTTACATGATCTTTCTCTTTGAACCACTGCTTGTACAATTACCATCATCCGTTTCTACATTCGATGTATAGACTGCTCGTTTTTCTTTTTCCCTGGCACTTTCATAGGTTTCTGTCAATAGAATATTATGTGTATGGGACTATGGATCAAATTTGTTGTTACATCATTTCTATGTACATTTGAGTCTTTTGCGTTTCAAGGCAGAGAAATGTCTGTGCCTCTAGTTGGTTTTACAATTCACATCAAGGCCAATAGTTGATGAGCAGGTCTGGAAAATGTTTTTTTCCCGGGAAGCTGGCCACATTGGTCACATATTTTTCTATTAAAAATATCGAAATTTCCCACCAAATGGTCAAATTTCCCACCAAATACTCTAATTTCCTGGGAAGCTTCCTGATTTCCACACCTTTTCCCACCCTGGTTGATGAGTATTAATTTTGTCTTTAAGATAGGAATATAACTTTAGTCAAAAAAATTAAAAATTCCATTTTGATCATTATAATTAGACATTTCTATAGGCGATTTCCCTCTCCTTTCCTTCAATTTAATATATTAAATTGTCTTGTTTACCTTCAGGTTCCTTTAAATTACAGACTTCATATCACCAAGTTTACAGAGGTATTTGATAAAATCAATAACTCGAAAATGTGATGATTTCAGTCCTTTAAAAGGTAGACTTTTAAGCATACAGAATATGGCGTTATTTCCAACATAAATTTAAAATGCATTAGGGTAATAATAATAATACACGGCATTTAAATACGCTATTCACAGTAGTACCATAGCACTGGCCGTTATTTACAAGGGAATTGTCATAACCATTTCGCCTTAAACTAGGCCATTTGCAGCCATGACCATTGTCGCAGACCTATTAGCACTTAGATTATAATATTCCCCCCTAAATAGCTCCCCAATAGGCAAGTGTGATAAAGTTATTTGCCCAGATTCACAACACGTTGAGAGGGTGACAAAAAGTATTTTTGAACTAGGGCACATATATACTATAGCGCATACCATCTTTATAATTAATTAGTGGTGGGTGCACTGGGTTATAAAATGGTGATGTGTCAAATCACTTAAGGTAAAAGCTCATTCGGCCAAAAAAGACCATTGTTGGAATTCTACACTGTATTTTAGCAATGTTGGGATGTATACTTATGTTTTTGAGGTCAAAGAATCCAATTGCACAGGTTTTGTCAACATCAGACTTTTCATGTGTGTAAAAACGACCAATTTAGGTCAAATTAGGTTGAGGATGCTTTTGCCGATAAACAAACATAGACATTCTGATTGCGATAATTTGAAAGTCTAACAGTAACAATGGATAATCATTGATAGTATCTGCTCATCAAATTTGAGCGCTCTAAACAAAACAGTTTGGTTGTGGCGCCAATTTAAGTGAAACACAGAACTACACAATTTTGTGCCATAGGTATCTGTGTCAGTCAACAAACTTTTGTTCCCTGTGTTTTCAA
The DNA here is from genome assembly GCA_000969725.1 of Ophiothrix spiculata. NCBI lineage: Eukaryota > Metazoa > Echinodermata > Ophiuroidea > Amphilepidida > Ophiotrichidae > Ophiothrix > Ophiothrix spiculata. Next base: position 41,257 of record JXSR01S003424.1, read on the forward strand.
CGGAGATGTTCTCAAAGTAATAAAATGGTACATTAAGCAAATGAAACCATAGATTTAAAGGGGAGATACAAGGCATGCCACCAATTTTATTCCCGCATGGAGACAAAATTGGGGGTATTCTGTCAAAAATTTGAAAAATGGATTCCTTGACCTTAAAAACATAAAGATTCACCCCAACATTGTTAAAACATGTTGTAGAATTCCAGCAATGGTCAAGTCAAACAAGTGATTTTAAACATCGCCCTTTTTTGACCCCTATGATAACCTACCACTATTATTTAAAATTTTTGAATTATTACCTGATCTGGATAATAGCCTTACTGGTGTGACATTCCATGTTGCATAGTCTGGATCGAGTCTATATCTCACCATTTTATTTATGTTGCCAGTGCCAGATGGTGGCCAATAACATGATTTGCCACCTCTTAATATCCAGGAAAGTGGTACTGTTGCCACAGATTCAGATTCCAAAAATTCCACCACACCAAATGAATATGTTGGCATGATGATCTGAAAATAAGCACAAACAGTTGTTAAAGATTATTGAGGGCAAGTGACAATTATGATCTATCCTATTAGGTAATTATACATTTTTATGATACCAATTGTTAAAAAGTTCAAATTAAACCAAGAGTGATGGAAATCAATACCAAGGAATTTCAATTTTTGAAAAAAAATTAAAAAAAAAAAAAAACAGAGAAAGAAAACAGCTTTCTGCATGTTGTTTCAGTCATATTTTGATATTAATTTTTGATGAGTTTAATTCCAAGGCAAAGGACTACCAGCTTGAGGTGTAAAATATCAACTCATTTTATGTTTCACTAATTGCCAATGAGAATCCTATTTTTGGAATGAACCCGAAAGGAAATGACATACTTGACAATGAATAAGAATTAAATATAACAAATAAATGACCCTAGCCATGCATGTTTTGTTGCATGCTGCACATCAAATTCAACTTTACTATTAGGCCACAAATTTAATTTGAAAAACATTTGTGTTCATGGATTTTTTGTCAAAGCGTATCAAACTGGGCCTATAACCAAAACACTGCATCCCCGGAGATTTTTGGAGACCACTATTTTGGGAAACCTAATACATATAGCTATCAAAATTCAGGTTGTCTGCAAAAATCCCAATCCTGGGTTAATTTAAAGAACGAGGGCGCTTTTTCCAAAATTGGCACAAATGTAGTATAGTTCCATCATTTAACAGCTTGGAGGAGCTAGGTCTGATTGTTTCAACCTTTTTTTTTCAACGTTACTGAGATTTTGGTGCCAATTTATTTCTTTATATTTCCTCTTAATTCATGTGAAATTTGGCGGCTGAAATAAAAATGTTTCGTTTTGAAGACCTATAGTGATGAAAATGTGCTAATTAGGGTAAGCGTTTATAGTTTTTCTCAGTAAAATGTATTTTGATGGCCATTTTGGACCATTTGGATGTGAAGCATCATAAAAACAATTTAGGGAAGAGGGTGTTTGTTGTTATCCTTAAAGTTGTTGTGATATTTCAAATGCTACAAAAATGTGTTTTGGTGGCCATTTTGGACCCTGTTAAGGCACCGATTTGGATTTGAAAAATTTAAGAACAAACTTTAGGACATTTTTGACTTTATTACGGAACTAATCTGGCAGGGTTTGAAACAATTAAAAAACAAACTTTTTGCATGACACTTAAATGTATTATCAGAACCAGATTATTTTGTATTTCTGATATCTCACGTACTGCTATAATGCCATTAAAAAGTAAATTTAGGGTACAAAAATGTATTTTGGCAGCCATTTTGGACCTTGTTAGATTTGACAAATTTAAAAACAAACTTTTGGAAAATTGGGGAAAAAAAAATTGGCTATGGAAGGGTACCTACATCCAGATCCAAAATCCCCCTTGGTCATCATTTTTTTATGTGTAATTTTTCTATGTTCAAACATTTTGTGGAAATTGTTCTCACAATGACAACTTTATCAAATAGATTCCAATGTGATATAACCGACAAATAGTTGTGTGCATACCTAACTTGTGTGTAATTGTGGGATTGCTACTGCTGTGTTATTCATTCTGAGTAGAACCATTTTGTGATTGATTGAGTCTATTGGAGAAACGTGCAGATTTTCTTGCAGTTTGCTGACCATATATATTCCAAGATCAGATGATTTAACTGGGCTTGTGTAAAATGTTTCCATATTTTTGTACTTTCTGTACACAAGTTTGATGTCTCCACCATTTGGAAGTGCAATTATGTTTACGATGAGGACAACGTCTCCATTGATGTTCACACAATTGTTCCCTTCAAGGGATGTAAGGAACATATTATCTCCATTGTACTGTTGGTATTGGCTGTATCCAGCATATCCACTTGGTATTGGTCCTGAAACAATGTGTTTTACTTTATCCTGTGCCACTGTTATTTCGCTGCTGGACGAATTTTTTCTTTTTTCAGTAATTCTCCGAACTAGACGTTTCAATTTCCCGAGGTAATTTTCAAATGGAAATGCTGATACATTATCAAGTGCACCATACCTTTCAGCATCTTGATGTATATGAGTGATTGTGTGTGTATTATACACTAGGTATTCTTTGCCGTATAAAATCGGAAAGTTTCTAAAAAAAGTAACAAGCAGCTTGCCAGCATAGTCATAATGGAGTGGACATAATGAGGGACTAAGAAGAATGTACATAGCTGAAGAAAATATCATAAAATGATCATATAGTTTATCAGGAAGCTTGTCCAATAATACTACTGGTCCAGTGTATATTAAGAACTGTCGCAGTTCTGTGGCCTTCCATCTTGACACTTCATAAAGGGAACGGGGCTTCCTTGTAAATTCTCTAGGAATTTGTTTTCTAATCATCATCAGATGGTCAGAAATTCTTTTGATGATGGATGATTGCTGGCGGCATTTAAACGGACCTTTAATCCACAAATAAATAAGCTTTCTCATCATTCCTAGGCAAACCAGGTGCATGTAGTCGAGGACAAATCCATGAACCATGCCAATGTCAAGGCATTGAAACGGTGAAGTGCCTGTATGATGATTCTCATCCTTTTTTTCATTATATGATTCCTCTGTGCGGCATTCCGCGGTGTGACCAGGAAATGTCATTCTGTTTTGTAAATATTTGCCCTCCTCTATGCATCTTTCACACCCGCCGTAACCATTATGGCCTTTGCATTTTTTGATCATGGCCCTTGCTGGTGCATCGCATATTACAGCATGTAATTTCACCATATAATTTTTGTCTTGGTAAGTTACACCAACCTCTTGAAGCGATTTCATTTCATTAATAAATTCAAAGAGGTAATCATCAATCGGTGATGGTTTCTGTGTTCCCGAAAATAATGCGATAACAAATGGCTCATCATCTATTTCATCTGCTTTACCAAGGATTGGCCATAGAGACACATTACCGCTTCCCGATAATGGAATTCCGTCAATGTTAATTTTGAGTTTCAATGTTTCGACATCAACTGGTCGTGAGCATTCCTTTAACTTATATAATAATGAGTCTGCCACTCCAAAGTAGTAGTAGTCCCCCCCTGCGACCTTCCTTGTAGCTGTTGTCCTTGGAGTTGATAGTAAAGTCCTAGGATCTTTGGGAAGATCCAGGCCAGCAGGTTGGAGGCATGACAGGAGCTGAGATAGTGCAGCATGAGATATATTAAAATTTGTCGCCCATTCTGCCAAGTTTTGTTTCAAAGTGCCTGGCTTATCATCATCATTGTTATCCTCAATTTCCTCCTGTTCGACTTCATCGTCATCGCTGTAGTACATGTATTTGCATATATCGTCATTGAAAAAATCAGGAATATCTGTACATGTTGTGTAAGACTCGTCGTTGTCATCAGTGAGTTGTTCATCTTCAGAAATATCCAGGTGTTCATCTTCAGAAATATCCAGGTGTTCATCTTCAGAAATATCCAGCTGTTCATCTTCAGAAATATCCAGCTGTTCATCTTCAGAAATATCCAGCTGTTCATCTTCAGAAATATCCAGCTGTTCATCGGGTTTAGGTGCCTCATCTTCATTAAATGTACCGGTATTGAACAACTCATCTATCTTGTTTGAGATTTTTCGTCGTTTGGTTCTCGGAGGAAGTTCATAACTTTCCATGTTGACCTTTAATAGAACAAAGACAATTTTAAACATCATTATTGACTGCACGACACCACAACTTGAAAAAGTCATGCAACATATATTGGAGGTGACCCCGCTCCCTTCACCCAGTTTGATATTAAATTGGATAGGCTCATTGTTGAGCAGGGCGGAAGAAGCGGTGTAAGTGAGTAAAATAGATCCATGCGGAATATGTGGAAAGAGGGTGAAGGCAAACTCTGTGTGGTGTGGAGAAATGTAGGAGATGGATCCTTGGAAGATGTACAAAGATGAAGAGGGTGCAGGGCCGTAGCCAGAAGCCTTTTGATGAGGATGCTTACCAGCTTAATTTGGCAACTAGAGTTGGCAGATTTGCCAATTTAAGGGGGAAATGCCCTCATATTTCAAGTGCATACTGAAAAATGGGTTTTGTAGTTTTTATAACTCGAAATTTTTTTGGCTTCAAGTTGCTTTTTACCCCACTAAAATCAGACATTCTGTTCCTAAGTTATAAAAATGTACCAAAATGTTGAAAACCACATTTTATCTTGTCCGTCCATGATATTGAACATTTTGTGGGTAACCATGGCAACCAACATTTGTTAACATTTTACATACTCTGTCCTACCCAACACTATAAAACACATAGGAATCTACTGCATCTTGTTCTTAATTTGTTACAAACCTTCAAAATTTGAAAATCTATCAAATGTCCATCTGTGACGAACCGATCATGCTCTGAACGACTATTTACACATGTCAGAAATTTAGCTATAAAGTGAATAGTTTTTGGGAATGGGTTGATTTGACAATGGGTTGATTGCACGCACGAAACCGGGGAAGGTTATGGCGATCAAATATAGTAGTAACGAGGCATAGCCACTGTCGTCTGGGCGCAATTATTAGTTTGTAATAAATATGCAGAATTTTCTTTAATGATATCATAATATATAACTTCTTTTACAGGGTTACTTGAAGAGGTGGCTATCAGCAATATGTTCAGAAACGAAGGCAAGAGGCATGAGAGAAATAACTGATAATTTAAAGTAAAAGGAAGCGCATGAACAGCGTCAAAAACTATCTGCCGTAACGGCCTGATGGAGAAGATAATGACACAATCAAAATGCATGTCAAAATGATCAAAGAAGACTCACAGAAAGAATGCCAAGATGTCAAAATGATACAATGATCATATTGGCAGATTATACGAGAAAAGGTATTATAATTGTCAACAATAAGTGGACAGTGGCCACAGTTTGTTAAGAGCACCCTTGTCTGTTCAACAGTTCTATTAAATTTCAATATGTAAAAGGACAATCAGGGACTCAATTAATAGAATGTCTTGCATGCTGCAAGGTACGTATTTACATCCAAATATCTCTCCTAATTACTAAACCCGAAAGTGCAACAGAATTTAAGCGCACATCAATGAACCAGAACATCAAGGCAAAGATGGAAGGACTTGCCAAATACACTTTACCAATAGTATCATTAACAAGAAATAATGGAAGAAATTGAGAAGGCAGCGTCTGAAGACAACAAGGAATGTAAGTATAGATGTATTCAAATTTCATGCATTTTGCTCACAATGGAAAGATGATTGTATTCATCTACATTGTATATAGTCCATCAGCTACTTTCTGTACAGGCTCTATTTAAAAAGTTACTTGGTGACAAAATTCTGCATATACCATAACGTTTGTATAACTATACTGTACATGAAATGATGTTTCTCAAAAATGTTAAGTTGATCAATGACAATTTTGGGTCATTTTTGTGTAAAAATTACAAGTTTTAGCACTTTTTGGAAAAAAATCATGTTGTTTCAAATTCTATGCATGATTCTGTTTGTAAGAATTTCTATTTGTAAAAATTATATAATTTTAAAGTTTTGTCATAAGTATGTATAGCCTAGACCTAAAGCGCTCAGCAGCTTCTTTGTTATGAGTGCTCAAAAATATGTCATTATTATTTCTATTATAAATTTTACTTCCAGACAACCCTTGACATCAATTAGTTCACTGTTCATTTCAATCATTAAAACATGGTCTTTGCAAACCCTATTATAGGCCTATAAATAAAAATGAAGTGAAACTGCCAAGATATTGCATTTACAGTCGGTTCGAGATGGACGGTCATAAATGGCTGTTTAGTCAAGAATGGTGCTTTTGATATTCTCTTGGTAAAACTAATTATGAATTGCGTTGCATAATTTGATTGATTAGGTTTCGCCAACAAGTCAATAGTTTCGCCAACAAGTCTAATAAAGCACAAGGCTTAATTTTGCAAACGGAAAAACACATATCCAACGCCTCATTACAATGCTTGCATATTGGGAGGAATCAAGATATTTGGTTTTCATGAACAAGATTTACTCTTTTGAATTCTGTTGGCAAAACTGTTTTACGTTGGTGAAACTATTGAGCTATTGGGGAAACTTGTCAAACTTGTCAATCATCAAGACGCAACTTCTTGCACAAATAAACGGAAAGGAAACGAAATTTTCTTGGTAAAACTTATTGTTGAAACTAAATTCTCTCGTCAAAACGAAATTTTCTTTGTAAAACTGAATTGGTGAAACTAAATTCTCTTGTCAAAACTAAATTCTCTTGGTAAAACTGATTTGGTGAAACTAAATTCTCTTGGTAAAACTGATTTGGTGAAACTAAATATTCTTGGTGAAACTGAATTTGTGAAACCAAATTTTCTTGGTAAAACTAAGTTGGTGAAACTAGATTCTCTTGTCAAAACCAAATTTTCTTGGTAAAACTAAGTTGGTGAAACTAATTTTTCTTGTCAAAACTATATTCGCTTGGTAAAACTTAATTGGTGAAACTAAATTCTCTTGTAAAAACTATTTTCTCTTGGTAAAACTTAACTGGTGAAACTATATTTCTCTTTTCAAAACTATAAATTGGTAAAAACTATATTGGTGAAACTAAATTCTCTTGGTAAAAACAAATACGTGTTGTAAATATTGGCGGTGCTAGAACACTGTACGAGGGTCTATTTAATTTGGATCGACTATAACACCTAAACCTCAATAGAACAATTTTTAGGTATTACCATGATAGGATTAAGTTATTATAGCATGGTCTGTTTTGGTTTAAGCTGTCAAAATATAGACAACGTGTCTAGTGGATAAAAAGTTCTTTCAACTCTATAATTAGGGGTGGGCTATAGAGGGTCATAGTTTCAGAACATGCTCATCACACCTTAGTTTGATGAGTAGATGGCTACTGACCACAAATCAACAAACCTAAAAATCAAAATCAAAAATTTCGGACTGCTTTGGCCAAAATTGCGACAAAACAAAATTGATCGCAATTTGAGCAAAAAATCCAGTATTTTGTCATTCAATTTTCACTATTTTACTTCATAGAACATGTTTAATGGTGTAAAGGATCACAAGAAATCCATTTTTCAAGGTTTTGTTAAATTTGCACTTTTCGTTTCTGAGAAACAGCCATTTTTGGTCAAAATTGAGTGTGAGGGCGCTTTTCATTAATACTCGGTCGTTTTCAAACATTGGAGGTTTTTGAGCCCCTACAATGAAAGTAAATAATTATTTTGACACACACAGGAAGTTTGAACATTCTAGCTCAAACGGTTTTCATACAGTACTCTTTTTTGTGTTTCTGAAATGCCGTTTCCAAGTCTAATTGAAATACTGTATGGGTCAACAAACTTTTTTGCCATGTATTTTGAATGAGACTGGTTTTTAACATAAAAATTGACACTGCGGCCAAACTATTTGCAGTAGACTGTTCATATTTCTTGGGTGCATCAATGTAATGATTGATTACAATTTTGAATGCTTTTAAAGAAGTAGCGAGTGACAACTTGTGAGTAACGATGGAAAGCGCCCTCATGCCAAATTTTGAGCAAAATTGTCCGTTTTGCGAAAATGAAAAATCAAAATTTTACAAAAACTTTATCAATAGATTTCTGGACATTGCTTTCATAAACTGAAGTTCTTTATGACAGGAAAAAACAATTAAAAGTGCAAGAAAATGATAAAAACATTGGATTTTTAAGACTGCTGGCGGCCATCTTGGATTTTTCGAATTTTCAGCCAAAGCAGTCCGAAATTCGCACTTTTTTCGATTTCTCATGCCAAATTTTGAGCAAAATTGTCCGTTTTGCGAAAACGAAAAATCAAAATTTTACAAAAACTTTATCAATAGATTTCTGGACATTGCTTTCATAAACTGAAGTTCTTTATGACTGGAAAAAACAATTAAAAGTGCAAGAAAATGATAAAAACATTGGATTTTTAAGACTGCTGGCGGCCATCTTGGATTTTTCGAATTTTCAGCCAAAG